>VXBH01008787.1:109180-122049 GCA_013400035.1 Rynchops niger | reverse complement strand
CTGGAGAAGAAAACAATCGAGTGGGCTGAAGGTATCAAAAAAATTCAAGCTGCCCAGAGAGAAGCTGAACGCAAAGCAGAAGCAGCACTGGCGAACTCAAAAGCAGCTCCAGAGGACAGCAGCCAAATGGGGTTCTCAAAGGGGCCTTGCCCTGAGGCCATGCCTCCTCCCATTAACCCCATCCTCGCTAGCCTGCAGCACAATAGTATTCTTACTCCCACGCCAGCCAACAGCAGCGCAGTGAAGCAGAAGGTTCTCAGTCCACCTCNGGTGCTCCCGCCCTCTGATCATCTGCAACTGGTAGTTACCATTGGTGTAGCAAGGATACCCCCTTTGGCTGGTGAGCCATTGGCACTGGAGTAAGAATACCAATACCTCTTAAACCAGTGGGTGTAAAACTCTAATATTCAATCCCTTAGGAATCTTTTGGGGAGAACTAAGTAATATCGTATTGGTCTTTGGATGCAAAAATAGTCTGCCATAGTCTTAAATGCCTTGTGGAACTTGCGGACACGGGGGTAGATCATTGGTGCCAGACCTGGGTATGGTTGTCCATCTGATAACCCATTAGACTTCCCCTTGCTACATCTGTTGTCCTGGGAGGGGAAGGGTGGGATGGCTGTGCAACTGATCTTGCTCCAAAGCAAAACTAAATGTAGGAAGGAGACAAAATACGATATTCTAATCCAGACTCTAAACAAATTTTGCTGCTAGAGGCAAAATTAAGTACTTCTGGTGTCTTCTAGCTTTGCCAATCTGTAATGATGGCCTATTCATGATAATATATGTAGCTCTTATTCTGTGTTACTTATGTTGCTGTTAGAAGGTAGCAACTCTGTTCCTTACAATTTATCTTTNATGAGGAAGTTCTGGCATCCATAGAAAGGGCCACGTTGGACTTCAAGCCCCTTCACAAGCCCAATGGCTTTATTACTTTACCGCAGTTGGGAAACTGTGAAAAGATGTCCTTGTCTTCCAAAGTGTCCCTGTCCCCAATCACTTCAGTGAGCAATATCAAATCCCTGTCCTTTCCTAAACTTGACTCCGATGAGAGTGATCAAAAATCGTCAAAGCTCACGAGCACTTTCCACAGCACTACCTGCCTACGCAATGGCACTTTGCTCAGCTCTTTGCAGACCTGTGCTCAGAGCAAAGCTAGTGAACTGAATGGACACCATATGGTTGGTCTTTCCGCTCTAAATGAGGACAGTGGCATGGAGACATCAACGTTATCCTCGTCATCCAGGCTGCCTTCCCTGGCTGTGTCGACAGTTTGTACAGAAGAAGAATCATCTCAAAGCACAGCAACTACGGTAAACACACAGTGGATTAGAATTGGGGTTGCTGGGGAGAAGTGGAGATGCGGAAGCAAATGTTGCTTCTAAAATGTCCTGTGGCTTTGGTTTTAGGTTCAATTAATGGGGGTGATGAGTAAATCCTCTTAATTTACATGGCAAATTGATCAATCCAACAGGTCTTCATGCTGGCAGTTCTGAACCTCAGGTTATTACTCTGCAGGTCTCCCCAAAATATGATATTTTTAGACCAATTCTGGTGACTTTTCTTTCAGCTTTTCAGCCCTTGTTTGTAGTTGCACACCTTTGAGCTCAGTATATAAGATGTCATTGGTCCTTTATTCTTGCCTTACCAACTGAGATACATCAGATTCTGAAGTGCTGTTAGGTTTGGAGTTAAATCTCTTCTAGATTTATACCTCAGCTTGCTTATTTATTTCATGGAAATAATGGGAAATGCAGGCTTTTCAAGGAATAGAAGCTACAGTAGATTAAAAAAGACAGATGTGCCATTTCATTCAGGGAAGAAAAAAGTGCTTGCAGTTGACCAGCTGTGGAAGAAATGCCATTTTTTAAACAACTTTATTCCTAAGATACTTTTAAAATCTAACCTTTAAGAAGATGATTTATGGTGGTCTGAAATCTGGTGTTTACCCTCTTTCTTGTGAAGGAGGGTGGAGGTTTGGTTGGTAGATAGCAAAACCAGTCTTGAATGTTGTCTCAGATTGCTAATGTGATAGTTGTTTGCTGTACGTCTCTGAGAGGGGAGTTTGGCACTCTGTCTTTTCCTCAAACTTGTAGCAAGTTCTAAAATTACTTTGAGGACACTTAACTTCATGCCAGCTGCTGTCTTTGTCTCTTTGTGAATAAGAGCAGAAATTTGAGTAAGCTTGTGGCGTTTTTTTTTCCCCAAGAACCTGAGGTCTGGACACTAGTACTTGTGAAGCCTAGTGAAAGCTATATATATAGTCAAATCCTCTAGCTGCTTCTTAAATAATCTGGTTTCGTCTGTCCAATAGAAGTGGTTCTGTGGTCTTACTGGCATACTCTAGATTTTTGTGTGATAATCGTGTTCTTTGAAACAGGTGACATTGCTGCTCTCCCACTGTTCTTTCAACTTGTTTCAGGCTTAGGTAAATGCACGATTAGTTACAAAACGCAGTATTTTGGCAACCGCTGTAATTGTTAGAGCACAGCAGAGCAGCTGGTTATTGACTACTGGAACAAAATTAATGCAGTGAACTTTGTCAGGAGCAGCAATGTGCTGAGCAGCTGCTCACTGAGACAGATCACAGGCTTGAGAGGTGAATGTATGATCATGTGTAGCTCGGAGGTGAAACCTCAAAGTGTGACGCATGACACATCTCTAGGGATTAACATGAAAGGTCCCTTACAACTAGATAGGTGGGCATTCAGGTGGCCAGATTTTCACTCTAACCATTCGAATCTCTATGCTGGATTAAAATTTACTAAAGATCAAGAGGGAAGCTGTAGTCTTGAGAATGCTGTAAGGGAAGATACAAACTGATAGACAGATAAATTAAAAAAAATAAACTTACTAACAGAAGTAATAAAGATTTTCATTTGAAACTATTTCTGCTTTGGAAGTAGCAAATCAAGAAATAGGTTTGCCAACAGAACTAATTCTTCCTGTTTAAAATTCCAAGACTTCAGACTATACTTGTTTCATGTTTCCACGGTACAGTCCCAGTGGCTGCAAGATGACAGCTGAGCTGCAAGAAATTGAAGTAAATGTAACAAAAGTATTGAAGTAGATGTAACAATAATCCTCAGAGTATGAAAGATAGAAGGGAGTCACGGTCATCCCTGTGGCTGGGAGCAGAAGGCTCATGTGTCCCTTTTCTGCAAGGTTACACAAGAATAGACCTGTCCTTTTTAGGAAGCCTCAAGACGATAATATGTCACAGTGTATTACACAGTGATTTTTAGATACATTTTTTTTTCTTCACAATGCTAGAAATTATAATTTTGGATTTGAAGTTCCCACTGGAATTTACGCGTTACCAGTGCATTGGATCTAGGAATTTTTGAGTGGAAATAAACCTGTGATTTCTCTGAGGCTGTACTGATTCTGTCCTGTGCGGTGCCCTGTCCTCTTTGAAGCTTGCTAGTGTGCTTTTTGCAGCATTGCCTGAGGGACAAATGACTAGTGAAGACAACAGGTTGGAACTAAACAAAACTCTTGAAACACCTGATCAGTGTATGATGCATTTTATTTAGAGAAATCTCTGTTTACGGGAGAGAACGGGGCACTCCTGTTGGGCCGTTCAGAATACATACCTCTGCAGTAGTGTGATGTGTGTGGGCACACCAGCTGCAGGCAGGGCTTCTGGCCTCTGTACGAAGTCCCTAAAAGAATGCACGGCGTGCAAGCACATACTGAAAGCACTGCACCGCTGCTTCTTGAAGGGCTCTGAGATGCAAGTTTGAGATGTAAGGGAGCATGGCTACTGTGTGACCAGTCCTGGCTTTGTCCCTTGGTATGCTTTTTGGTGTTTCCCTCCTTTGCTGGAAGTCACTGACCACAGCCTCAGGTTTGTCAAGCTCAAGTAGATTGAGGAGGAGCAGCTGGTTTTCCTGGGCTCTTGAATCTCTGGTGTCAGAAGCAGTTTTGGTTTTCCTGGCTGCAGCATCAATAAAAAAGCATCCTTCAATCTGAAAATCAGCTGATTTCAGGGCTACTCCACACCCTCATTTCAGTGTATCCTGTATTCTGGTGCTTTTTTTCTCTGGCCAAAGTGTCTGGAGAATGTGTGTGTGAGGAGCTTTGAACCCCTCTACCACCATGGGAAGGGGTTCTTGGGTAAATCAGTTCATCGGACTGAATATGATTTCTCAGGCTTTGTCTCCTAGAAGAGACATTCTTAACCCTCGAGACAAAAATGGTCAGAAATGCAGAACAAAACCTGCTTGGTGGTGGTTTGGGTTTTTTTTTTTTTTGCAAATAAATGGAATTTAGCAAAATCCTAATTGGTTGTCTCAGAATTGGTTTTATATAAACAGTTTTTTGTTGTTTGGGCCCAAAGAAGGCCTTTCTGAAAGAAGTGGACAAGCTTTCAAGCAATCTGTGTGGGCATAATAAGTATTAAGAAATGCAAAAAACTGAGCCTCTTGGTCCACAGTGACTTCTTGCAGTTTTTCCTATCTAAAATGTAGTAAGACTTTTAAATGAATGAATTGAAATGTGCGGATTGGGTGGGGCAAAGTTCTGCCTTTGCACTGCTGTTATCTTGGGCGAAGTGGTATAAAGCGGTGGGTTGGTTCTGCCCTCTGGCAGCCCAGTTCTGCAGAAATGGAGTGGGTGTAGAGCAGGGAAGGTTACCCAGCCTTGCTGGGATACTGGGAATGGGACCAAGTGTTGGGTTTTGACAGAAGAATCACATGTTCTTTTTACTCAGTGTGCCACATTGCTCATATATGGCATATGAAATGCAGTGCTTTGAGAGTCAAAAAGGGTTATATGTTTCTCTTGCCCTTTCTCATGGTCAAAAAGTCAAGAGAAGTCTCTAGCCAATGACTTAAAAATTACCAGTGTTCTTAGGCTGCGTAGCACTGGATCAAGAGCTGAGCAGGAGCCAGCATGTTACACTGAGCTGTATGAACTGCCATTACAGTGACAGAATAAACAAGCTTATGGTTGTTATGGGGGGGGGGGGGAGATGCATCCTTCTGTTTGTAGAGTGCTGAGAGAAGAAATGATCCTTGTGAAGGCTGTTCTATAACTACACACAACTGCGTAATGTCTGCATCTCGCATGTGGAAGCCTGATCAGACCACAAGTCTCTCTATATCGTAGACTTACTCCCAGATCTCTCCCCCAGCTGTAGCAAATTGTGCTCAGTGGTGCATAATGTTTATAGTCATCTTATTTGTGTGTTGACCAACAGGTACACCCAGACTACAAGGAAATGGAACTCCCTGTGGTAAGTTACCAAATACCTGTGTGCTTGCACTGGATTGTGTTTCTGAAAGTCTCCAGAAGTAGTGTTCCTTTGAGTACAAAAAATCGCAGGTGATGAGTAAACTTGGAGTGAAGGAAGCAATCTCTGTGCTTCCTCTGAGGTACAGGGTTTGGCTGTATCGTACAGATCTCCACTGTTGCAAAGGCTGGGTATTGGAAGGTTTGGGCACACTGGTAGGAGGGGGTATATTGCGAAGTATCTGGGTTGCTGATTGTTGTTTGAGGGTAAAAAGAGTATGGTGGGAGTCAGACTATGTGTGCTGCTTGGTTTCATCCTAACAGCGAGTACCTTCCCAAGGACAGTCTAGAAATCCTCTTGGATTAATTATGTTGGGGTATCCTGGTTCTGCACTAGCCAGAAGCAGGATGTGGGGATGCAGAAGATGACCATCACCTCAGCCTCTGGGTTTTCCCCTTTAGGTAACACACCAAAATTTCCCAGTGTCTAAAGTGCCCAATAACACCAGCTGCACAAAGCAGTTGGGTGGCCCCGCTCCTGAGCTACAGCAGGTCCTCTCCGCTAGTGAGAGGCAGTGCGTAGAGACAGTTGTCAACATGGGGTACTCACCTGAGAACGTCCTGAAAGCCATGAAGAAGAAGGGACAGAACATAGACCAGGTAAGAGCTTGTGCAACTGGAAAGAAGCCCTTGATTCGATGCTGACTCTGCTGGGAAACAGTTTTGGGTTTGCCAAATGGATAGGGGGGAACACTTTCATTCTAACAGGGGGTTGCAGCCTGTAGCCACTGCAGTATTGACCATTGGAGAAGTTGTCACCTGGCAGTAGAGGCTCCCAAAACCAAATAAAAGAGTGTCTGTGACTGTTTCTGATGAGAAACTGCTTGAGTCGGACACACCTGCAGGTGCTGGGCCAGAACTGTGCTGAGCTTGGGGTGGGCCCTTAGCTCCAGGTGAATTTGAGGGAGATACTGGGTCTTCCCCGAGCCACAATATTATCTGAAGGAAGCTTAGTGTGGCTCTACGCCATGCTTAGTGCTGTGTGATAAAAACAAACAGCCAACTTCCCTTGTTCTGAGCACAAGGGGTTACGATGCTGACGTCTCTCCTTGCAGACAGATTGTCCCCTGCAGGCTTACAACAGCACTGCAAGGCTCTTGCAAGGCACCACTGACCGACTTTCTTTTGTGGGCTCTGGTTGTGGTGCTTCCTGTCTCACGTGTTGCCTCAAAGGCTTGCTAAAACCAGGTCACAGAGCATAAAGCGCTGCAGGGTGAAGCGTGGCTCTCGGTCTTGGATCCACTTCAAACAAACATTTTAAACTGGGGAGAGCATGGCGAGGCTTGCTGTGCTGACCTGAAGCAGGCTGTGTGCTGCACAGAGCATCGTCTGGTGGGACTGTGCCTGAGGAGGGGTGTACCAGTGGCTTCTGCTTGCGGACCCCATCTGCTTACCCACTACCTACACACTGAGAGCGGTTTAAGCTGTGTGCTGGAGTGAACTGTAGTATCAAATGGTAAAAATGTCCCTTAGGAGGGCAGTTTTAAATCCTGCTGTGTTTGCAGGCTGTGTTCTAATGCTAAGGCCTTCTTAGCATTACCTATCTGACCCTTCCCTGTACCTCTCAAAGCTGAGGACAGGTAAGAAATTGGGCAGTGGTTTCTGGGCGTGTGAGCCGGGGTTCACAGGTCGCTCACCAGTGTGCTGAGTTGATCTTAAAAGGCTGACTGCTTTCAGATTGCATCATCTCTTGCGGCTGTTTGAGAGGAAGCTAAAAGCTGACATATCTTGACTGCTGGACCCTCTTGCGGCTGTTTGAGAGGAAGCTAAAAGCTGACATATCTTGACTGCTGGACCTACAGTTTCATTTTTAAAACTTGTAGCATAAAAAGCACAGTTAAACTTCTGCCTTCTGCTCAGTGATCAGGCACGGAAGGCTAAAGATAGGCTTCTGAGACTGTTTTGACTAGAATGGAAGGTGAGGTTCAGAGCTGGTGGGAGAGCACAGGAGGTCAGAAGGACTTGTCTGTTTTCTTAGAACAAGCTCTGGCATAAAGAGCATCTCAACCCTACTTGGAAGGACTTTATCTTGGTCCCTGGTGAAGCCTCAGGTAGAGTCATCCTCAGCCCCTCTGGGTACAGAGATGGTATTCAACCACTTGCTGCAAATGCTGCTCTCCAAACTTAGCTTTTTTTCTTCATTCCCTATAGGTTTTGGATTACCTGTTTGCACGTGGGCAGCTTTGTGAGAAGGGCTTTGATCCACTTCTTGTTGAAGCAGCTTTGGAAATGCACCAGTGTTCAGAGGAGAAGGTGAGTGCGAAGGAACAGAGGGAGTGTGCCATGATGGGGAATTCAAGCAGCAATTCCTCTGGCTGATGTAATTCTGGCTTTCACGGTAGTGCTGCTTTGTTTACAAAAACAGACTGCCAAAGGACATCTTTGCAGTGGTAAATCAAATACGTGTTAAAGCATTAGAATTCTACTGCATTGTTTTATTACTGTCACTTGCACGCATTTTTATGGGCACAGATTTTTTTTTTTTTAAAGAACCTGCTTATTCTGGTTGTAATGTTTTGAACTCAGAGTTCTCTTGTGGGCAAGGGGCTTGGTACAGAGGCAGTTAATTTCAGAAGAAGCAAATTATCTTTCAAACCCTGCCAGCTTGCCCTGGCCGAGAATTTTCTTACAAACGCATCTGCCTGGCTGCCCAGCAAATTGGGTTATGTCCTACTCTGGTAGAAGCTGGAAAATACAGTTTTTGGGGTCTGGTTCATTGTCTGGGTGCTTTACCAGCACCAAAGGTACAGAGGCAGGAGTGGGCGGCCAGGACAGAGGACAGCAGTTATGTATGTCCCAAGTTACATGAAATCCTTAGAGATGCAGCCCAACGCCCTGGACACACATACACTTCCCTGCCTTTTGTGGGCTTAGCGATGAGCTTGCAAACAGAGGAACAACAGTGTGAAAATGGGAGAAGTGTTTGAGTTCAGGAAACACGTTTGCTACTGGCTTAACCCCAAAATTGGAAGTGGCTAATTTCCTGATTGCCCATTTCAACTGCTTGCTGGTTTGGGGGTTTTCCTTTCCGCTGGAGTGGAGGCCCTGCAAATGGCAGAGGGTTCATAGAAGTCTGATCAGCTGGTTCACTTCTTGTCACTTTATTTTTTTCAAAGGTCGGGGAGTATTTGTGATTGATGTCAGTAGCATCATACACTGTGTCCAGTAGGGTTTGTACTAATCCCCCAAGTTTGCCCTAGATCTGATGAGACAATTGATGACAAGGGCCACTGTACTGTTCCCAAAGTTGAAGTAACTTAAAAAATATTCACATGCAGCAGGAGCTGCTGGATGGGGGAGCAGGGTGTTGTTAATCAGCATTTTTGGGAGCTCAGACTGGGCCAGGCTGATGAATTGCCTCCTGGGAGAGGGACACTCCCACAGACTGAGCTTTGGTGCCCTTGCTGAAGAGGATTTTGGAAATGCAGGGCTGCGAACACAGGGGATTGAAGGTGAGGCTTCGTGGTGCCAGAGCGCTGCCGGCTCTGATGGGAGTGGACTTTCTCCAAATGGAGCTGGAACAGCCTGCACTTGGGGAGGAGGAATCCACCCTGTGGGGTGCCCAGTTGCTGAAGACTGGCTCCTGCTAAACCACTGCTCCTCTTTTCTCTTGCAAATAATGGACTGTCTGTGTCTTTCAGATCACAGAACTTCTCCAACTGATGAGTCAATTTAAGGAAATGGGCTTTGAACTGAAAGACATTAAGGAGGTCTTATTATTACATAACAACGACCAACACAACGCTTTGGAAGATCTAATGGCCCGTGCAGGAGCCAGCTGAAAACACATTCCTGGATTCTAAGCGTGCAACAGAGCAGGACTGGCCCGCCACCTCCACATCCTGTGTGACTTGCTCCCAGCAAGGAGGAGTCCAGCTTTTTGCATACACGAGAGAGTGACTGAGCAAGCCTGCCCACGTGCATCACTCCAGCATTTCTCTTTCCACTGAGAGCCAACTTTCTATCTTAAATTAATTTTTTAAAGTGTCCTTTCCTAAGTTTCCTTTTTTCCAGCTTGGCCACGGAGAGTTTAGACTGCCCAACCTCTACTCTACATTGTATATAGGTAGAGACAGGAGTGGTTCCCCCCCTCACTGTTGCACTGGAGTTGGACAGAAGAATACTAAGTTGGTTATGAAACTAGGATGCTTTGGTTCTTTGAAGCTGCTTTCATGGTGTCTGCTTGTACTGAATTACTTGACTGTGGCACAGTCCAGATTAACTGGTTAAATTTGACCTTTAGTGCAATGGAGTTTTATTTTTTGGTTGGAAGTTAGCCTGTAACTTAGTAAAACACTGGTTCAGAAACTGTCGCTATGCATAAAGAGAGAAGCTGTTCCTCTTGTGGTTTGTTTTTTTTTTTCCCACCCATGCATCCAACACTTCTGCCAGACATGAACGTCTAATGCCAAGTGGTGTGTTAAGTTCTCTTGAAACAGGTAAGCTGTGAACTCTACCTGGACCTGCAACTTGAGTTGGTTCTTGAACCCGAAGGCAGAGAGCAGGGGCTCGGTATTCTTAATCCGCCAGGCNAACTAATAAAACCCTCGAATATAACTCCCAGTGTCATGGTTCGCATCTCTCATGCTCTTTGGCTTCAGCAGATGAAGAACGTGATGGATCCTGCCTGCCCAGGTGCTGCCTGCTCCTGTAGGCAGGTGTGAACACTCTTGGGCAGGTTGACCAGAGGTCTCCAAGCAGGTGGTGGAATGTGCTGCTTTTTTCTGTGGCTTATTTCTGTTTTCTTGCAAAAACCAAGCCTAGGGATACAAACTCATGTTGGACCATGGTGCTGGGAGCACTGGACTTCAGGTGGGGAGAATGGCTCAGCTCCTTGCCTCAATTTAGGTTTTTCAATAGGAAGTTTTAGCTCATTAGATCCCCAAAGAAGATGGCATTTGTCTCCATTATGTTGTTAATTTTATATGACCAAAACTTCAGATTCCAACATTAATTCCTGGCATTCTCTGTGTGGTGCTCAACTGTGTTAATTACATACCTTTTAATTAAAAGAAAATGATGCTGAGGAGAGATGTAGCTGGCAAGTATGTAGGAGATGGGGAGATGGATGACGAGAAGGACCAGGGCAGGTTGCCTTGCATCGTATCCCGTAGCATTGAGCTTCACCAGTTTCTAGTGGTGGGGCTGAAACTAAAACTTGTTGAGGAAGGACGTTCAGCAGCTGTTGCCTCTGCGGGTGCAGGTGAAGTGGTTGCCTAGCCTTCCTTCCCAGGTGGGAAATGGGAGTTTGAAACAAGGAAAAGGGGTTCCTAATTAATCAGAAAAGCTGGAAAACACAAACTGCTTTATTGTCACTGCTGAGACCATTTGGCTGTGTTGCTTTTTTTGGCTTTCTCAAAATGAATATTCAAACAAGTCTGTCTGGTACTAGACAGTCCTGAAGGGTCTAGAAGTCTTGCCAGCAAACAACTATTTAGACCAAACCTCTAAATAAAATCGTCTCTTTGGTTGTGTTAATTAGCGTGTGTTAAGTTTCTTTACAGTCCCCCCATGGGGGCTGGCTCTGAACCCCACTACACTAACCACCCTGCTTACGGAGACGGGTGTAGAGGTGAGAGCAGAGAGGTGAAGATGGAAAGTGACGCCTGTGAAGCTGGTCTCCTCCTTCCAAAGAGACGTACCTGTCTGTGTCTTTCCTGGTGGCGTTGTTCTTGCTGTGGCAGTCAGGTTTCTGGGTTTACGTCACAGGGTGGCTGAAAGCTGGAAGCGTGTTTCTGGGGTGACTTCTCACAGAAGGAAAGACCACAGAGAGAGGGGATTAACCTGGTGGCTTAGGGGAAAGGCACTTCCGAAGAAATGTGTAACAAGTGACACAATGTGATAAGATTTGGATATTGTTTTGGGCACCATGCATCGCTGGTGACTCTGGTACTGTCATTCCTTGCTGTCAAGTTACAAACAAAGCTCAAGCTGGAGGTGGGGAGGTCTTGCTGGTGGCTGGTGTGAGGCTGGTGAGATGACTGCATCCCCACTTGAGACCGTAGGGCTTTTCCTTAGGTTCTCAGGTCAGATTGATTTACGTATCTGGTTCTTGGCACTGCTTTAACTTTGTCAGAGTTTGTTCTGCCACCTTCTGCTACCTGCTGCCAGACACTGAGGTCTGGGTGCCTTGGTGGGGAGGCTTGGGAGAAGTGTAGCGGCAGAGCCAAAATTGGCAATTGTGCTTTCAACCAGAGGTCTCCTGAGCTGCCTCTTGATGGTTCTGGACAGCAGCAGCCTGCTCAGGAAACCGGAGACCCATCAGTCCCCCACTCGGCTGCCGAGGATTCCCACTCTCCCTGCAGACTGCTGGAGACCTGGTGGAATCAGAGGTGCCACTGTGGTCGCTGCCTTGTTTTGGGGGTTCCTACACTCTGTCAGGCAGCAGGAGCTGCAGGTGCCCCCAGGGCTGCAGCATGCCCCGAGGCTCTCCTGGGCTGGCCGTATGGCTCCTGCCGTGGCCTGGCTCTGCCAGAGCAGCCCTGGGCAGCGTGGGTTGCCCACCCCAGAGCCGGGGAGACTGACAGCTTCTGGTAGCGGTGAAGCAAAACCTGGTGCGAGTGTTGTGCTGCCGCAGGCTGTTCAGGTTGGTTGTGTGTGGCTGGAGGACAGCTTCCCAAACACCAGCTGCCTCAGCAGGCCAGGGGAGAAGGGGAGTTCTCTGCCCCAGCTAATCTTACGCAATCAAACAAACGGGCATTTTGATCACATTTACTTTCAAACAAGTTTTACCAGAGTTATGTAGTAAATTGAATTTTTATTTTAAATAATGTCAGTTCTTCAAATACAATATCAAGCATCTGCCATGAGCATTAATAGTCTTTGTTACACCTGAACACAAAAGTAAACCCAGTTTAGTTCTGTATGTATTTGATTGTACATGTCCAGGCTTTCCTAATCTCTGCTGTAATGACACTTTCACATAATGTTCCTCAAGTTGAAGTGAAAACCATTTGTATCAGATGTCAGTGCAATATCCAGACAGCAGGAATGGGATGACACTTTTAAAATGCTCATTTAGCACACTTTCACACAAAAATGTAAGCAGCATCTAGGTAATAACCTTAAGTGTGGAGAGAAAAATGTTGCTGTTCTTGACAACAGCGTTGGTAGTTTTGTTTGCATACCAGAAGCCCAGTTTTGGGACCTCCTGGGCATGCAGCACCTCAAGCATCTCTGTAGTCCTGTTATTGTCAAGGATGGCTGGATTTTCACAGACAGGGCTGCTTTATTTTTTTTTTTTTATATATATATATTNGAGTGAACAGTTCCTGCTCTGGGAACGTCCACCAAGGCTCCAATCTGCCAGACAGAATTGCCTCTGTCACAGTAGACCGATGAGGATTCAGAGGTGGCTCAAAGGTGGTTGCTGAATTAACTCCCATCTCTTCTGTCCATGGAAATCTTCAGTCACTCAGCTCTTGTTACAACCACCTCTGAAACTACTGAGGTTAGGTTGTGGCACTATCGGCTGTGCGAATGGTTCTTCCTTGTGTGTTGCTTTAGAAAAGGCCAGCTTGGGTAAGAGACTGAAAATGCCTGTGAATGTACTTTGCTGAGCTGCTCTGTAAAAA
>VXBH01008787.1:97675-109147 GCA_013400035.1 Rynchops niger | reverse complement strand
AAAAAGTGAAAGTACAATCAACTCATCTCCCAAATGTCGGAGTACGTGGAGGTGAAGGTTTCCTCCCTAAGCACTGCATTAGTGGCTGGGCATCTCCTCTTCCTCCGACCTGTGCGTGCATCCTACAGCCCAGCTCCAAACAAAGTTGTGAAACTCCTCAGCAGCTCCCCAGTAGCTCTGTTTTCTGTATCCTCACTGAGGAAGTGGGGAAACCGCTCTAAGTGCTCACATCCATTTATGCTTTCAGAAGGTGCAAGGACTACCCAACCACCACGTCTTCTCTCTCGACACAGGGCAACGCTCTCCCTGGCCCCAGGAGGTGGAGGGAGGCTCTCTTAAGAGTGGCTTGACTGAAAGGGGAGCTAGGTTTAATGCCTGCTCTTCCCTCCGTGGCTTTAACAAGACGCTGGGTGTCCCACTGCTTTATGGTGCTCTGGTGTCTGCCAAGCAGCAGCGCTCTGTGCTGTGCACAAATACCAAAATACGGCTGACACCGAGTGTTGCTCCTAGAAGCCTCATTTCTCTGGGCGAGGAAGGCTTCCAAGCAGGTGGCTGGAAGACGTGGGTTCAGGTGTGACTAGCCGCTGGCCTGTCACCTGGACACAAGAGCCACCTTGAAAGCCATAAACTCAGACCCTGGAGGGGCTCTGCTCTCTGCTCCGTGGAGTAATCCAGTCTCAATTGCAAGATGGGGACTAACCAGTGTTAAAAAAAAACAAGAAGTCAGGGCACTGATGGAGGACTTTTTTCTGTTACAAGTACTCCCCTTGCACTTCTGTTCCCCAGGGCTACTCTGTGTGACATTCCTGGGAGTGTTTGCACCAAATATGCAACCCAGATAACCAAGTGTCACTGCGATTACTGGATCCCTGCTCGGCCAAACCTGGGCTCCTCGGGGTAGCTGTAGAAGCAGGCAGTAACATTCACAGCTGGTCCGACAGCCGTGTTCCCTTACCCTTGGCATTTCTGGCTACTGAGCAGGCTTTGATTGAACTATTACAGGCATTACTGAGGAGACACCGAGATGGCTGAACGTGCTGCGACAGCCCTAATTTTGGAGTGAGAGCACTCGTGCAGCATGTTGTCAGCTGAGCATGTTTCAAGGTCACTTGTGGCTTCAGCAAGTGGATTTGTTTTGCGGCTCAGATGTGATGCATGCAGCAGCAGAGCTTTTGCAGGGCTGCAGCTGATCATTCTGTAGCTCTTGATTCAAATACGAGCTTCACATAACAGCACTGTTAGCAGCTTCTGAAATCCCACTGCCTCTAACCAGACCCTGTTTTGATGTGAAAAATCAATTCTGTTGTCCCAGACGATGATGTGTGCCATGGTGCAGAGATCAGACGTCGCTTGTAGCGGGTAAGCTGTTGGCCTCTCACTATTGGCAACAGGATGAAACCCACATGCTTATTAACACGATAGATAAACCTTTGGTACAAAGTCCCTACTAAGCCACTCATTACCCATGACTTAAGCCACCTCTTTCAGGAGCTCTGGAGTGTTCATCCCAAGCAAAAACCTAAAGTGACAATTGCCTTCCTCTTTCTGAAAGCAACAGCACTTCTCGCTCTGCCTTGACTTCCATTTACTCATGGTCTAGTTACGTTAGTGTACTTAACAAACAGTGGCTTCTCTCTTTTTCTTGGCTTCTGTTTGTAAACACTTTTCTGGATAGCTTTTGCGCATTTCTGTTCAGTCCTGTGTCTGGCTTCAAAGTGTTTTTTCTTTCCCCCTCATTTTCTTGGCAACACTGGAGTACCATTAACATGTGAGAAGCTGCTATGAATACTGTGGACAGGACTTCCTGCTGCTTGGTGAGATATTTAAAGGCTGCTGAATTGTTATTCTTAAGAACACTGGTAGTAAGGAAATACAAAAGCTTGTGGTGCCAAGCAGTCGTCTCTCATTTACTCAGAATTCTCTCCATCCTTATCTAAAATGCACACTAATCACAAACATCAAACCAAAATCTATCCCCTATCCACCCACACTCTGCAGCACCAAGTGTGGCGAAACACTGTCTGGCTGTTTCTGTAGCTGTTCTGGTGCACGTGCAAGCAAAGAAGGTTTAAACTGGTGGAGGTGTTTGCAAGGACGTGTCAGCGCCAGGAGAGGCTAAATAGAGCTGAAGCTGGGCTCGCATCATTTGGATACACTTTGACTTCAGCACCAAGACTTCGTCCAGCTTGGTCACGAAATTCTGAAAATCCTGGTGAGGAAGGCAAAAGGAAAGTTTAGGGAACAACAGTAGCAGCAGGATGGAGAAAAAAAAAAATCAACATATTTTAGGCACCGCAGCAGTGCGTTAAAGCGTGTTTTCCATTCTGCAGTGCAGTAGATTAAATCACTGTTTCATTATTAAAGTCCCTTACAAAAAAAGGTCAATGCCTCCAACTTACTTTGGTAGTCTTATCTGTTGGTGAAATTACAGCTAATACAATGGTTTAAAAATAAAAAATAAAAATAATAAAAATGTTTAAAACACCTGTTATCACCTTTCTACAGGGGTTAGCTTTTCAGAGGTTTGGCACAGGGACAGGTCATCTGACATATAGTGTTACAATGTACTGAACTTTCTCCTGCTGGATCTAGCAATCATGAAATTAAATGGAGAGTTGGGTCACTCCTTGACCAGACATAATAGCCCATTCTGGGGAGACAGAAGGGATAATTTCACACCAGGTCACGGGGCCAGTCCCNGTCTCTCATTTACTCAGAATTCTCTCCATCCTTATCTAAAATGCACACTAATCACAAACATCAAACCAAAATCTATCCCCTATCCACCCACACTCTGCAGCACCAAGTGTGGCGAAACACTGTCTGGCTGTTTCTGTAGCTGTTCTGGTGCACGTGCAAGCAAAGAAGGTTTAAACTGGTGGAGGTGTTTGCAAGGACGTGTCAGCGNGGATAAAAAGTGATATGAAACTGTGATTAAAAATGAAGCGGAGGCAGTTTTTTTTAAGTAGGGCTTGTATTAAGAAGGAAGCATTCAGACTTGCTCTTCTCTCCAGTTGAGAGCAGAGTTTGGTGCCTCTGTCCACAGGTCAGTGTCTAAGACCCCGGGAGGTGTCAGCATCCTCAGGGCTCAGGAATTCAGCTGCCACCGCATCAAAATCAATGACTCAAAAGCTTATATGGCAGGACTCCAGCTATCTCATGCACTGTATCTGTGTCTTGCAGGGACATCAGGACTGTAATGAAGACTAGCCCAGCTGCCGCAGCANGAAAAAAAAAAATCAACATATTTTAGGCACCGCAGCAGTGCGTTAAAGCGTGTTTTCCATTCTGCAGTGCAGTAGATTAAATCACTGTTTCATTATTAAAGTCCCTTACAAAAAAAGGTCAATGCCTCCAACTTACTTTGGTAGTCTTATCTGTTGGTGAAATTACAGCTAATACAANTACTGCTTGGTTCAGTATGTGGCCAGTTTTGGCAAGAGTCTCCCCTACAGCCAAAGTTTCATGGCTGGAGAAGTTGCAGCCATCTGAAAGTGGAAGGAATGAAACTGATATGGGAAGTCCAAGCTGATTTAATTACACAAGGAAAGGTCATGCTATGAAATAACACTACAGGATATATTATAAATTATTCATACACTGCTGACAGGCCTGTCAATCTTGTCGCAATTCTGCTAGCCAGAAAATGATTGCTTGCTGTAATGGACAAATAAATGGGGAGGAGGGCTGGTGTCCCAACAGACTTAGGACAAACAATCTCAAAAGACTTAAAAAAAATTAAAAAAATAAAATATTGCTTTCTATCACTGCATTCTCTGCCATAAAACTAATACAGTTTATGTCTCTTGTGCTGCTTTGTAAACTTCTGTATGTTATCCGGTACCACATCACATGCAGCTAGAAATCAGAGCAAATAAGCCACATGATGGCTCCATTCCGAAATCCCTGAGGCAAGAGTCCTTGTAGCTGAACTTCATATCAGAACTGTGATAAGAATTAAAATGGTTTTATAATGTAATGTAGTAATGGAGCTTGGCTTTAGTGATGAGACAACTGGGAAGGTAGGAGGTTCTCACTGGGAAATGTTAATAGTCTGGGTGAGAGACAAGACTTCTCACACAGCTGTGTCAGCATCTGTCTGGATGCAGGAGAAACAGAACTGGGATTGCCTGGCTGGCAGTGGGGCCATGCAGGTGCCAGTCTTTAGGTCTAGCCTATGCCACTGCTATCCGAGACAAGGATAAGCCAAGAAAACACTTGAGTGACAAAAGTCAGGAGCCAGTGAGGGCGCAAGTCACAGTGGTCAGAGCACTGGGGTGAGTGGGGCCAGGGGTTGGCACGTCTGCAGTGTGATGGGCAAGAGACTCCCAGAAGGAAGAGGCAATGTGGCACTACACCACCAACTGTGACATCCCCGTGTCATGCTTTAGGGGCGTGCTGATTTCTGTGGTATTGACTTACTTGCTCCAGCCTGTAAGGATTAAAACATCACATGAAAAGACGCCCTGTTTAGTACAGTCTGGTACCCATGATGCAAGACAAGAGAAAGCTCTTTTATCAGAGACGAGCGGTTCAGACTTGGCCCGTCGGTCTCTTCCTTCCCCAAGGACCTGACCGTGTGGAGACTGGCAAAGACACAACAGGTACTGAAAATGAGCAGCATCTCCTAGGACTCAGGGTGCCATCAGAGAATAAGGAAGACTAAGGATGTCACATCATTAATTCAAGCTAATAATCTCTAGGATTAATTTATGCAGGTTCAACGGGCACTGAAAGGGTCATCTGAAACACTTACCGTTGATGACATCTGATTTATCAAGCACTCTTCCTTGAAGCACAAGGATGCCATTTCATCCAGCTGCTGCCGATGGGCCCAAATTACAGCCTGTCTGATTAACATGAAATATACCGCTGGTTACACAGCCTGCTGTGCTACCTATAGTTACTGTTGGTCTTAATAAACCTTTAAGAAGGAGGAATACCCAGAGGAACCTGTGCTGTTCTGTGTCCCTGTCATTCAGAAAGTGCACACCAGGGCTCCTTGAAGTCCAGTGAACTGCACTGGTTTGGGGTTAAAGATGACCTTGATGACTGAAGATTGCTCAGAGAGGATTGACCAAAGCCTCTCATTAGCATAGGCAGCACAGGGGCACATACTGCTTCTTACTGTAGGGAAATCTAATTAATTGGTGAAATGGCTTACAACCATAAGGCTGGAAGTCATTTTGGTGAAAAACAGGCAGAGTGGGAAGGCAGTGTTGCTGTTCATTCCTCTGAGCAAGTTTCTCTGACCAACAACATATTTTCAGTCACGTGAATGCAGTTCAGTCCTTGGGAGCTGACAGCTGCAGCTCATAGTACTCTGAAGCGTTACACTACACCTTCAGCAACTGCCCAGCTGCCGTAGCTGTTTGTCTTTCCATAGGGATGGAACAGCTATCACTGGCTTCTTTATGGGAGGTTTCTCTATATTTTAGATATTTTACAGCTTATAAGAAACGAATTAGTTACTGAGAACTGCAGCTTGTATTACAATATTCACTCCTCTAGCATTACCCTAGGAAGCTCTAATAGAATAATTGGCTTCCTGTGAGATTTTAAAATATCACTCAATAACAAGAAATTGTATATTTATAAGATAATGACAACAAATCATTGTTAATCTTATTAAATAATTATTTCATAGATTGATTTCTCATCAGTTTTTAAAGTACATATGAGAATGATAGACAAATAAAGGCAAACGTATCACATGTCTAGAATTTCTAAGCTTCATGACAAACTTCAGTGACAAGCAAGACTTACTGCGCCTTTTCTAGGGCTTCCCTCTGCCATTTTCCCATCTCTGGTGTAGCACTTAGAGAGCTGCTGCTGGACGTGCCTGAGGGGCTCTTTCCATTTGTTAAGGGCTTATTATCTTTGATTGCAGATCCTGAATCCGCAGCAAGAGTCTCTTGGGTAAAATTACTCTGCATTAACTTGTTTTGTAGCAAACCCATTTCCTCATTGCTGAATGATGACTTGTCTGGGTCTTCAAAATGACTGAAGTCTTCATTCCTCGGTCCCAACTTGGGCTGCAACAGCAGGCTGCTTGCTTGAGAGGGGGACTGGGCTGCGTAATCCATATTTCCCACACTGAGAAAGCATGGTGCACCTGAAAAATAGCTCTTTTCAGGTATATCTGCATTCATTTCCTGAGCTGTAAGCTCAGCACTGCGTCCTTGATTTGAGTTAGATTTTCCTGAATTACCAGTACTATCTTTAACATCTGCACCACACTCTCTGCCACCTGAGTATTCTTTGCACATTGAGGTACTCAGAAAAGAACCACCCTCTCTGTCTCCCCTGGAGCCCGTAGACTCAGCTGTAGATGTTTCTGTCAGGTCACATCCAACAAACAATCTGTGAACAAATCCTTTCTTGGATGAACCTGAGCCTAAAAGGCAATAGCATGGCTTCACATCACAGCAGGCGGGTGAAAGCCACTTTTCCCCTCTTTGTGGGGAATGCAGCAGAGTGCAGTGTCTTCCACCATGACGCATTTGCTCCCCTAGTTCCAGCATGCTGTCTGTCAGAGCTCTGCTTCTCGTACACTGCCAGCCTTCTTCCTCAAACCTGTTCTGGGAGCCATGCATGTTCCTGTCTGACATCTGCTTCACATGGGGGAACTTCTCTTGGTTAGAAGACACTGTGTCTGTATCAGTTGTTTCCTCATAATCAGGAAGGGATACCATGAGAGGGGCCATTAGCTCAGAAGTGAATTCTGCAGAACAACTGGAAGATCCACGATGGTTAACACCATTTTTTTGAGCTTTCCATTTTACATCTCCTGCAAGGGCAGGCTGTTGATCCAAAGTAGATTCTTCCTTCTCCTCATGGTGGAGGTCTATCTCTTTGCACTCTGGAGTTCCCGATTTCAGTACAGGAGAAACATATGAGTTTGAAGCATCCTTTTCTGGAGTTAAGGTGGCTTCACTGGAGTAAACAAGACATCTGTGCTTGGGTTTGTACTGTTTGTGATCAGCTAGGAAATCTTTGCCATTTTTCCAGTTACAAGCAGGATCGTCTTGCAGGCAGTAAGGTTTTTCTGCAGTATTGCTTGGAGAGGACTCAATAGATAAGTCATAGCTCCAGTCTGTTGGATTTTTGTTGGAGTCTGCATTTTTAATGGATTCCTCTGTCTTTGGGCTGTCCTTACTACAATCCCAGCTGTCATCTAGTTCATGTTCATGTGTGGGTATTGCATATTTAAAAAATAAGTCCTGTCGCTTTTGGCCTTTTTGCTCTTCTTCACTTCCTGGTTCTCTTTGATGAAGGAAAAATGAATGTTGACTGCATTTGTTGGTGTTTCTTCTTTTCACGCTCTTTTGACTACAGACAGGTGAGAAAGAATCTTCACTGAAATCACTGTCATCCAGATCTTCCAGCTGCATCCCCTCTTTGCTCTGTACTTCTGTGGGACTAAGGCTCAGCTCCTGCTTCACTTGAATGTCCTGGGGCTTGTATTGCATTAAAAACCTCTCAAGAGGTTGATAGTTCAATTTTTGCTGTAGAATTGGTGGCTGCTGAAACTGCTGGTGATAAAGACGTAAATGCTCTTCCCTTTCTTTTTGAAAGGGAGGCAGATTTGGCCAGGTTTCAACACGTTGTTTAGCATAGGTGTTTCCCCATTCCTGTCTGCTGTCAGAAGGCAGATTTCCATCTCCGAAGGAAAAATCATCTCTAGAAACAAGCTGTTTCTGAACAGGTTGCACTGTCTGGACTTTCAGGCACTGGACAGGCGGTCTGTCTTGCATGTACTTGTCTCTCTGTCCACTCTCTTTTGTTTCTGCCATGGCAGCATTTTTGAGGCGGAAATCCTTCGCAGTGGGGGTCTTTTCAGAGTGAGGGGACAGATCATCAGTTTTCTTCTTCAGGGGATGTGCTATCCGTAGGACTCCCTTAACTGGGCTAGCATGGTGGAACCATGGTGAGCTAGGGTTTCCTTTGTAGGCATGTGCTTTGTTGAGTCCCTTGGGGGTAGAGCTAAAAGGGACACTCGGTGGCTGAAGTGCTGCAGAACAGGCCTTTGTTTTTGTAGCATTTGAGGGATGCTGGAGGCCTAACTTCACTTTCTTTGGAGAGCTCTTTTCACCAGGTGGCAAAGAGGCCGAGTTTTGGACACGTTTTGGAGATACATTTCCAGCTGTCCGATGCCTGTTTGTGACAGGGGTAGAACACTTAATCCCTTTCTTCAGCTCTTTGACCCTGTAAATGAAGCTGGCTTTAGAAGATGTCATGCTTTCAGATAAATAACTGTGTCTTCAGAACAAACAAATGCTTTCACGTATCAAGGCTAAACACTGAATTTAATGTCATGATTTCTGTTTTAATTGTCAGTGATCCACGCAGGCATCAAAACACCTCTGCCAAAATGCCTGAACTTCTCGGAAGGTCTATAGCAGTATTTTGAAGTGCTTCCTTGAACAGTGCATAACAGGGGGTTGCATTTCCACACTTTATAAATGCAGCATGGCACTGTGCCAGCTGAAGGCAAGCTAGCACTCACCACAGCACACCATAAAGTCCCACAGATACAAGCTAGGACTTTTGGAGTAGTTGCAATGGGGCCTGCTAGCTCAGGTGATATGTTTACAGAGCTATGGTGCTCCTAAATCAGACTCATCACCGCAACCGTGAAGAGCTGCTTGCCTGGTATCACCCTATTCCCTCAACAGTTTCCTTTATGCCTTAAGCTCCTCTTGTCCTCTTAACTCCAGCATTGTACAGCCTGCAATTTACCTCCTCCTGTGTAGGAGGGAGGCTAAAGGACTTGCACATATTCTAGGCAGAACTAAAATACAAAACTAGAACAAAACTTTCAGTTGCTGAGGTTAGTAATCCTGCAGTTACAAGGAGCACAGTGATAAAAAGCTGTCATCAGAAAGGATTTACAAGACCCAGAGAATTTCAAGACCAAACATAAGAGCTGGAACAGGCAGGGATTTTATTTGCATTGTGAAAATTACATTTCTTTCCTAAACCAACATTTCCAATGCAACCAAAATAAAATGTAACCACAAACGTCATACATGACTTTTTTTCTTTGTTTTTCACCTTGGCAAGATTGAGCTTCATCACGTACCTGTCAGCGTATCGTAAAGTGTTCAGGGTATGCTCTGTAGCTATGTGGCTAGGTGATACATTGGCTATCATACATGTCTTGGAATTTCCAATGAAAGAATCCTTCAGCACCTAGGGTTGGAAGGAAAAAACCAAGATTCTTAGCAATTTGTTACCTTGCATTTCCTGTAAATTAGCAATGCATACAGAGGCAGTTGAACATAAGTCAGGTGATGCAGAGTTACTGTCTCTATTTTTAGGGTTTTTTTTTAAATGCAGTCCTCCTGTCTGAACTTGTCTTGCAATTCTTTGTTTACAACTTAAAATGAATACGAGTGCTAATCAGGGGTCTGAACAAGCCCTTGCACCAGGTGCCACAAGGGTGCCCTTATGTTTTGAGGAATAAAGCGTATGTTACAACTGAAGTGAAGAAACATTGATGAAATCTCCCATGACTGTTACTGCATAAAGATGCAAGATAAGTTGCAGAGTGGGTGGAGATGGATGGTAACTGAGTGAGTCTGGAAGGTAGNTACCTGGGTTAACTTGCTTTGCCGGAAAGGAGTATGTGCATGTTCCTGATCCAACGCCCGAATGCATTCCTTTAGCTACCAAAAGAAAAAAATATAAACACAGAGGGGGAAAAACATATCAGTCACAAACTGGCAAGGAACTGAACTGCATCAAACCTAACTTACAAATGTACTATTTCTTTCATGCACCTTTGACTCCTGATGTCTCTCGCAAGGGGAGTTTGCTGCTGCCACAACCACAAATGGTCAGCTTCAGCTAGTTCAGGTAACAGCAGCAGTTTAGCTGCACTCGAAGAGCGCAAAGCCACAGCACAGAGCACAGCTAGCCCTGCCTGACGGCTCTGTGAGCTGTACAAAACTCAGGAAGCTGGGTAAGTACACACATGTTCAGCCACACAGAGCTCCACACTGCTGTGGACCTGCCACTGCCTGCACCATATCGAACTAGTTTGAAACCACATTGGGTGTACCTACACCAGACTGTGCTGCAGCTTGCAGGGGAGGTGTACCCCAGATTCCTATACCTGTGAAACCCTGAAAACAGAGCTTTTTGAGCTCCATCTCTTATAAATTTCTTTCTTCTAAAAGAAGCTCTGCCCATTCCAGGAAAAAAAGCAACAGTTCAAACAACAGCAGGGCAAGTTTCTTACACCGGTCTGGCAATATTTTTGTACCTTATTCAGAGATAGCACAAGCTAATAAGTGCATATTCCCCCCGACACTGACTATAATCTGCAGTCTAGATGTCTCACCTATGTGAGGGTACACTGTGTTAGAAGGCAGCTGATCTCAAGCCATTTTCTCTTCACACCTGTGCAACGCGCGAACCTCAACCAAAGGGGAGAGCATGGACCAGCACCAAACAGTTAGCTGTGAGGGGAGCTGGGTTCAAGCCCGGGTTCAAGCCCACACTCAGAATGTAATATAGAAACAGCCTGTCTGTTTAAACGTACGTGTCACTGTGCTTTGACAGGCTAATAAGAACTATACACAAAACAGTGAGAATGAAGCAATAGACTACCCACAGAGTGGAGATACAGCTACAGAGCTCCCATTAAAACTAACAGAACATGAGCAGCTGGCTACACCCGTGACTTTCACAGAACGTTTTAGATCTTCTTGTTAATAACCATCAACAGAGGTAGCCAGTAGTCTTGAAGAAACATCCGTTGATTTATTAGCAGCCTTGGAAAAAGATGTCATATTCAAACTCAAAGACAGGCACTTTTTTGCCATATTTCCACTGGAATAAGCACAAAAGCATCACACTCCATATCAAGCCTGGATGCTCCCTAAAACTGGCAGAATAGACTGTGTNATAAGTTGCAGAGTGGGTGGAGATGGATGGTAACTGAGTGAGTCTGGAAGGTAGTGTTTGGGGTTTTTGTTTGGTTTTAGGTATTGGTTCATGTGGTTTTTACCATGCAGGTCCCCAGGACTGACTGGGGGAGCTGGCAGTTGGCCTTAATTCTGTGATTATCTTTAAAATTAATGTTTGCAAAAGTTATGCATTTCTCTTTTCTTCAGGAGTTTATTAAAAGTTATTCAATTATTCCTTTTAAAAAAATTATTATTATTTTTATTTTGTCCTCATCAGGGAAAGCTCTATTGTTGCCTTTATGCTCGTTTTACCTGGGTTAACTTGCTTTGCCGGAAAGGAGTATGTGCATGTTCCTGATCCAACGCCCGAATGCATTCCTTTAGCTACCAAAAGAAAAAAATATAAACACAGAGGGGGAAAAACATATCAGTCACAAACTGGCAAGGAACTGAACTGCATCAAACCTAACTTACAAATGTACTATTTCTTTCATGCACCTTTGACTCCTGATGTCTCTCGCAAGGGGAGTTTGCTGCTGCCACAACCACAAATGGT
>VXBH01008787.1:27074-89749 GCA_013400035.1 Rynchops niger | reverse complement strand
TGCACGGAAATAGGTGCTTCCTTCGTGAACAGATGCTCACTTCCCCAGGCAGAAAGCCTCCCTCTTGAGCCCTCCAGTGTGGTCTAAGGATAGTGCTCTCTAGGTTGCTAAAGGCCTCCAGCTGACAGATAAAGTTCCTTCAAGATCACTCTGAAAAGATTTCACTGCTCAGATCTTAATTGATGGTTATTTTATTTAGAGATTTCAGACCATGGTGATTTTTTTATACCAAGTAGGTATTGTATATTTATACTTATTTTATATATATATATATACACACACACCAATGTCCCAATTTCCATTCCAGATGGAGCTCCTGTAGGAGTATATGTTCATCCAAATGAGTTGGGGGATGAAGTGCTACTGTTGAGGGTGATGGCAGCTCCAGTTGAGTCACTGAGCTGCCAGGTAAAGATGCCCAGGGAGATGGTGAGCAGACTCCGTAGTGTCAAGCATGACAAGAGGGAGGAGATCAAAGGGATCTTCAGAGACTAGAGTGGCAAGACAAAGCCCCAATGGCACAGAAAGAGGGAAAGCCAGAGGTTATGTTTCATCAGGGAAGGACAGGAACTCCACAATGGTTGGCATAAGAACTTCTGGCCACAAGAAGGCTCTTTCTCTTCCTATGGAGCTATTACATTATTATAGTGTAAGCAAAACAGCAGGAGCTCATATTCAACCACAGGTCTTTATCCCACACAGAATAATAGAAACTAGGAGGACCTATCAATACTGCAGGACTTAGTGTCAAATTCTGCTCTCCTTTCTAAGTAGCTCCTAGATACTCTAACGAAATACATAACATTTACAATAAATGTTAACATGCAATTGCATGAAACTGTAACTGATTTATAAACAGTAACCAACTGATTCGTAACCATAGGTTTAGAGCAACATCTATTTTTGTTTAAATACCTCTTCCTTCCGTTTAGCAGGTCATAAAGCTGTCCACAGTAGATCTCGTAAAAACTGATCAAAACGAGCAGATCATTCCTTGACTGTGATGCTTCCAGGTGTCTAAAGATGTCCTTGGCAGCCAAGGCGTAGAGTCCTGGGTTCCGCTGAGTACCTATCATAGTGTAAGTCTTGCCAGCACCAGTCTGCCCATATGCAAAGCAGGTTGCATTGCCTCTGTGAAGATAACATATTTTTAGTGTCACATCTGATTTATTCATATCTATTAAAAAAGATTCTGCAATGTCTATATCTATCTATAGTGGCCTCTTAGCAATGAGTTTTCGTTTGCTATCTTATCTGGGAAACTCCAAAACACTTAGCAGTGATTCCCAAGTATGTTCTGTGGAGACATTTAGATGAACTAAGAATTCATTATTATTCTTCCAGCTGCTTAGACACTACAGAAGTATCATAGGATTATGAATGGGTATCCTGCTGATTATGAATCACAGAGAAAAATGACCATGACATGAGACGCAAAACAGCCACAAGTCAGGTTCTGTGTTAACACATGTTTTACTTGATGAAAATTAACACCACAGCACTATAATTTACTGAGCGAGGTTACTTAATCCCAGGCTGCAGTCCTAAATCAATCTAAAGGCTTGTCATTGCTTAGGGGAAGGTCTTTTTCTTCCTTTCCTCTGCTCCCAGCTGTGTGACCGACCCCACTGACCCCTGTGCCGGCTCTGATGTTTGACTTTGTTGCACTGAAACAGCAGAAAGATTTCCACTTTCTTGCAAGCTAATTTTCTGCTGTTTCGGTGAATTAAAGTACCTCACAGATGATCACAGAATATGCCCAAATTAGCTTCATGTAACCTATGTGAATGTGTCTAGTAGCAGGTAAGGAAGACGATCATCCACTTTCAGAGGCAGAGAGCAGTTTGGTTCACTCAGTCTTTTGTTCAGTCTTGTCTTCCTACAGAGTGCTCCAGCTTTGTCACATATCACTTTAAGATTACAGTGTCAATACACATACAATTCCAAGGATGTCTCAGGATACAGCCCGAACTGCATATCAAGCCCATCTAAATTGAGGTTACTGCATGCCTACTTCTCCTTCTCCATCCTTGCTTTTATACAAGCATCGAACCCACTAGTATGATGTGAGCAGATTCATGGAAATGTATCAGCCAAAAAAAGAAATACTACAGAATAAATTATTTATTACCCCTCTACCTTAAAAAAAGACTTCTTAGCTGGCTCAGTACCCTGTCAGAGAAATGGGTAAAAATGTAGGGCTGCAGTAAGCATAGTGAACAATTTATTGACAGCTTAGATTGCAGAATTAGCTCACTATGGTGTCATATTAGACCAATGCTAGTGAAAGGGATGCAGCAGGAGGGACAGAAAAGTTAGGGAAAGCTGAGAAAAAACAGTGGCATGTCTTTTGGTAGCATTACTGGATTAGCTGTAATGTGAGATGTGCCTTTAGTAGTTATTACACAGCAAGCTACAAGCCTCATTCTCCTTTTCTCAAGAGCTTGATACTGCCTGTCTCTGCTGATACATTCCCTTTCTCAAGAGCATGATACTGCCTGTCTCTGCTGATGATACTTGGCAATTTTCAGTAATAGAATGCTCCATTTTGTTAATTTTCAGCATGGATATGTAATCCTTTCCTTCAAAGACTCAAAAATGTAATTATATTCAAGCTTGTTGCTTTGAGTGAAAATAGTATCACTCATGTAAAGCCACCATCAATTTTCCATTACTCAGGAAGTATGTAATTATGATTAAACCTCTAAGCAAATACAAATCAATAAAACAAAACTAAATCAAGAGGTTACTAATAAT
This sequence comes from Rynchops niger, assembly GCA_013400035.1. NCBI lineage: Eukaryota > Metazoa > Chordata > Aves > Charadriiformes > Laridae > Rynchops > Rynchops niger. Next base: position 86,992 of record VXBH01008787.1, on the reverse strand, counting down.
TTCTATTGCCCTATGAACTGTACAAATACATACAAAAGTATCTCACAGCAGTCTCATGAAAGAGGTAATATTATTCCTCTACAGATGAGTGTGCTGTACCACACAAGAGACTTTGTTAGAGTGGAGATTAGACTTCAGAAATCCTAGCACACATTTTTTTGTTCTAGGCTGGTCATGGTGTCTCTTTGTTGTACCTGAGGTCCAATTTTAACTTCCTCTGTGATTTAGATTTCTCACTAAATGTGAAGAAAGTTTCCCCTGATTTATTTTGTCAAAACTGCAATCAAAGACATTCTAAAAGGGGGAAGCTATGTGGCAAAGGTGAAATGAATGTATTTTGCAAAAGATGAAAAGCGTAAAAGGAAAATAAAAGCAGTATATGAAATCGGAAAACAAAAAGGAAAAAAAATAACAAATGTAAGTGCTGATGCCCTACCCGTTAAAAATATGCTGAATGAGAGGATGAGCTGTCTTCATATACACATCCTGATTGGTACATGACTCCCCAAAGACTTCATCAAAATAAAAAACATGCTGAAAAATAAATATGCTCTTTACATGAAAATGAATATGTTTCACTTCCCCTTCACCCCCATTCAAAGGTAAATTCAAATACAGAAGTCTTTCCAGTGACTTCATATGGCTTTGGATCAGGTACAAAGTGATCTAGCACATTTAACATGCAGCATGACATATGCAGCAACACATCATTACGACTAATCAAGGAGACTGACAATAGGGGAAAAAAAAAAAAAAAGGAAGCAAAGATGCCTTAACTTCCCATCATTCTGAAGCAGAACAAACCACAGCCTTCTGACAAGGGGCGGGGGGGGAGAAAGCTAATTAAAGAAAACCCTAATCTGTTCCTGACATGAATCAACCTATAGATGTACAGTAAGACTGTAACAGTAAAAAGAACTCAGTCTACTCTTGACTCTCTCAAAATTAGTCCTCAGTTGTGATTAATTGTCTCTGTTCTGCAGACTTAAAAACTTTTTTGTGGCAGAGAAGACAGAAGTTATTCCTAAGCAAAACTGGATTGTATTATCTCAGAAGGGGGCAAAAAAACCCAATACTTCCCATGCTCCCAATCTGACTCAAAGCAGCTGGGTCTCTGGAAACTCTGCAACAAAGCTCATTTATGGGCTCCTAGATTAAGAGCAGTGTTTGTAGGGATAGCCACAAACATTACATTTTCAAAAAAGCCTCCATGGACTGGTGCGTAACATTGCACTTCAATAAATTCACTGCAGCATCAATTAAGGTGGTGGATCTCTAGACTGGGAATCATTTCCACAATGCACAAACAAAGCACCCTAGTGCACAGGCAGATAAAACCAGGGAGTCTCAGCAGCTACACTCATCTCAGAGGGCAGATGTGCTCCATGATGGGCCTGCACTTTGGGTCCCCCCAACATGGAGCTGGAATATGCCTCACCGCCTCCCATTTGCTCTGTATGCTTTGCTGTCCTTTCTATCGAAACCAGAGATGGAGGCAGGGCGAGTAGCCAGACTTGGAAGCAGAGAAGTTCTCCTAGGTCCTATAGAACAGACACAGACTTTGCCATGGCATACTTTTGCTTGGACTATATTGATTGATAGCAAGATCTCATTTGTCTGTACTGACATAACAAAATTAATTAGCGGTTATTTCAGCACTGAGATACTAATATGATAAGCACCATGTAAACGCCAAATATAGGTAGTCAGATGGAGGGAGTGGGCTGGAGTTGCTGCACGTGTCTCACCATAAAAGGTGGTACGTGAACCGGGCCTGAGAGTGCTGCAAACTGAATTTTTACTGGACACTCCAAACAGTTGTTCCTAGGACCCAGACTGTAAAAATAACACCCAGTAGAGTAAGAACGGCTTGCTGCTCTCTAGAAATCAGTTCTGTTCCTGGTGCTGTCAGTCAAAAATGAGAATTTGAACTATGACCACACAAGGTATTTGGGGTTAAGAAACAAACAGCAAAAGGGAGTTTAATTTTCAAAAGCCTTTGAGAACAAAGGAAAGGAGGGGATGAGGGTGTTTCATTGAAACAGATCTACAGTGCTGAAAATGAAAAGGGAACTCCTCTCTGAAGTACCCTGGAAAGCTATCAGGAGACTGTAACAGGTAATTCTCCTGCAGCAATAGCATGTAGCAGAGGGTTTTATTTTGCCATGTGCAAAGAAAGCTGAAAGAGACAGGCTTTTGAGGCTTAAAATTTTGGGCTCAGGTTTTCTGCCACAGTCTGTCATAAGTCAGAAGCAATTAAGATACAGTTACGTTGAACTCATAGAAGAGCCCACCACTTATTTCAGCGCAAGAAATGCAGATAGCTGTTTTCTGTTTCCCCTTATTGAAACTCCAAGCACAATTTGTTTTATCCCACCATGCAAGTGACTGGCCCATAAAGACAACATTCAAATGGATCATGTTACCTGTAAAATATATTGGGTGAGGTCAACCGCCTCTTTCTTCTCATGGAGAAGTAGGGTTTCTTTATCTTTCACTGTGATGATATTAACCTCCCCACGTCGCTCTTCTCTCAGGCCAAGGGGACGTTTTCTGACACACACTCTGATTTTTTCACTCTCTGTCCATGGAGTCTCTTTTTCAGAAGTACTGGATCTACAACAATAGTGTAGGCTTACATTTTAAAACCCGGTTACTACAGAATCTGGAATATGCATTTAGATGGAAAATTCTTTACCCTGAAAAGATAGGCAATGATACTTGAAATAAGATGCTTCATAAACTAGTGTGAGATTATGGATGTCACTAGGCACCTAATATTGTCCACCAAATGATCAGAGGCTCTGAAATTTACTTCTCATGTCAGAGGCTGGATTTGGTGACCTACAGAAAGAGCCTGTTGAGCCCTAAGAGCTTGAAGAAGAAAGGACTGATTGCAAGATTTGGAGAAAGGAAAAACGGAAGATTTGGATGCTCTGTTTATGACAGAAATGGCATAAATTCTTTCCAGTTCAGAAGCACATTTAGTTGAATATATTTTGTATGGGAACAGAATGCATTTTAATTTCACATGCTAAACCTGAAGTTTAGATTTTCTATTAACATTTCTTAAATAGAAATTGTATTTTATAACAAAATATATTGTTTTGTTACTAGAAAAAGGAAAAATCTTGATACGGATCATTAGAAACACTTCTGACAATAGATCAGAGGAATTCCTATTCCCTGTTTGCTACAGGGTTGCCATCTGCTGTGGGCAAGTGCAAAATATATTTAAACATATTAAAAGAGCTCTTCATCTTTCTGCCATTTGAAATCATGACAGTGTTTTCCAAAGTTTCTCATAGATGAGACTAGATTAGCTTTCGCAGTGGTCAAACCACAAGGTGACATGGGAATGGATGGATTCAGTGAAGGAGTTGGGCACTTGCAAAATAGGAATCACAAACCCAAGTGTCAGCAGACTGTCCCAAGCCTGGAATGCACAAGGCATACCCTGTGGTCAAAACAGGAGAAAGAGAAACTCAGGCATGTCAGAAGGACGATGCAGAAAGCCCACAGGCACAGAAGAATGTGCTTAGAGAAAAAGAGATGAACGAGGAAAGATAGTGAGAAAAACAGAGAACATGGCTCTATCACAGAATTAAAAATCTTGAACTTCTCTCACTGAGAAGTTATCTGGAAGCTGGGAATGAATTTTTTTCCAGCAAAGGAGTGTTATATACCTCTGTCTAGCATTTCATAGTTTAAGTGCTCTAACAACAATATCACCGTATTACTTTTCTACTGTGGCAACAGCATCTATCCTTCCAGGCTACATGCATGCTCAATGGAGTTGTAACTGACACCACAACGCCATAGATCCTCCCACATACCAAATCCTTCCCCACAGCCTTCCGAGACTAAGCCCCAGATTCATACAGCTACTTCTCTTCACTGCATTTTAAAACAAAACTGCCATGACTGCATTGCAACAAGCTAGATGCTGGTAGTATGTGTGCAGAAGGGTATGTGCTCTGCTGCTGAATCAGGAAAAAAGTATTTTGTTCTTTAAAAATGTTTCCAGGGTAGATTTACCTGTGGTTCAAGATAACCATAGCCCCTCTGTTACCAAACACTGGAAAAAGTATGAAAGTTACAGATCATGTGCTTGGGGAGGCATTCCTCTCACCACCACGTCTATATCCCATCCCACTTCATTCTGTTTCTTTTTAAAGCTCCAGTTCAGAAATTTCTTTATGAACAAATATAGCCATCGCCACATATAATTCTTTTTACTGGGAAAAAAAACTTAAGAAACTTATCAAAAGACAATGCCATATTTTAGAAAAAATAATACTTTGCAAGATAGTGTCATGGAAAGAAAAAGAAAAAGAGAAAGAAAGACTGGCCAAAACACCAAAAAAATAAAGCCTTATATCCTGAAAGACAATAAAGACTATTCTTAGACAACCTTGGTGAGTAGCAGCTGGTGAAATTCAGCCGATTCCTTCTACCAGACTTGGAAAGTCATAAGTGCTTATTAATATCTCTCTTCTCTATAAGATTTTGCATTGCTCTGTAGTGTTAAGATTGCTTATTTGGAGGTGATGAAGACAGATTCTCCTCCACAACGAGAAAAGAATTAATTGTGACTAACATGATATATAGCCAAATAAAGGCAACTGAATATTACCTGATACATGAATGAGGTAGTCCGTAATTATACCCTGAAATATGAGTTATTCTTTGTATGATAGGAGCTTCAGGATCCCCCAGGAGAGGAGCAATATCATCAGAAACTGTTGGACAGCTCAGGTCCTTTTTTGTGCATATTGCAGAAGCTTTTAGGTCTCTTCTAGTTAATCTGATCAGCTCTGAATCATGTGGTTGAATGTTTCCCAACATTTCCCCTACACTGTTCTTCTCGTCATTGGCACTGAAATCTGATGTACCATATGATTCAGATTCAGAGTCTTTAACTGCTCCATCATTTTCTTCAAAGAAGGACTCAAAACGGAGCTGTCTACGAGGACCTGATTTGGTCATCTGTGGCTGAATGAAAAGGCCACTTTGTTGAAAATCTTGCTTGCTTAAGTCTGCAATGTCTTCCTCTTGCATAATTTTGATTATTCTAATGAGCTGAAAGAGTCGTTTGCGGTCATTCATGTCATGGACCCCCAGTTTGGTATAATCTTTCATGGAAACTTTGGCAAGTTCATCAATCTTCTGAAGACCGAAGGCAGCAAAATGGGGATAGTATTTTTCAAGTTCTGCCTCACAAAGGCATTCATAAAGACATGATGCCATTTTCAAGCTAAAGTCTACAAGAAATCAAACAAAATAAGTATTAGAATCATGTAAAATATCACATCTAGCAAAGTTACTAATGAAGAAACTATACATTTCCTGATGCTGTTACCTCCAGTTAGGTTAGAAGGTTGTTTAAATCCAAGTTTACAATACACTAGACTGCCAAACACTATGGAATATAGCAATAACAACAATAAACAAAACACAAAACAAATATTTTATCTATGAAATGATATTTTAAACTTATAGACAATACACAAGAATGTGTAAGAAATGCACAGTGCAGCGTTACTTACTGCTGCAGAGTTCCTGAACGCCTGATGTCTACTTGTTGAATGCCGCAGCTACTGAAACCCTGTCCTCAAGCTACAGAATGTAAAATGCCTAATTTTAGACACTCAATTTAATATCAGGGCATGTGGTCTAATATGGCTCAGCTATCCCTGGTTAACTAACCAAAGGAGAAGAAATTGCATTTGTCCTCACCTCAAGCTGAGTAATTAAGATCATTCATCTTACAGAGGAACTACAGCAAAGTTGTAGTTTTGTTGCATAACTTTCTCTTGTATGTCACGAATCTTGTGAGCATTTCTAAGTGTCCTTGACAGAATAACCTAATAATTCTGAAATACAGAATTTCTCTAAATCTATATATGCTACTGGAAGGCCATACTTGCATTCTTGGGAAACCCAAAAAAGCCACAAGCATCACTGAAAGCTATGCCAAAAAACCCTCAACTCCTTCACTCATGTCTCCCTAGCAATGCATTGTGCAGCTGTCTATATCCAGATGGATTAATATCTGCAGATATTTTTACTTGTTCCATAAAATGGAAAAACGATAGCACTTCAAGTGTCTGTTGCCCACTGCTGCCTTATATCTGTGTTCAGTCTAGGACTTTAGGAAATATAGCTCTTACTCATGTTTGGAGATTACAATAACATTTAACAAAACCAAGTTATTTAAGACAAAGTTCCCCCCACCCCTTTAATTTAGGGCAAATTCTTTGGCAGGATTTTCAAGCATTTTACAATAACATTATATAAGTAAATAAGGTCACCAAATAGCACTCACAAATTTGATTCCATTTCATGAATGCGTTATGTTAAAATAATAACAACAACAAAACAACAAAGAATAAATTAAAGTGCTGATATCACAAGTTGTTAAAGAGGCAAAACGGTGCAGTAGAGGACATCTAAAATGACTTAGAAGCTAGAGTCTAAGCTGTAGAGAGTTGCTAGCCATAATAAAATTATGAGATTCATCAGTAACAAACTTCAAGACAAAAACATTGGTATGTAGGTGGACTTATTTAATGTGCATGTAATGCAATTCTGAATCTTGAGGTGAAGTCAGAGCCAATGCAGAGCTTACTAGATCCTGGGAAGTGGAAATCAAAATTGACAGAGAGGATAGCAAACCCAAAGATCACAGAGGATAACTATGACACGTGTGCAAGATTTTTCAAAAGCATTCACAATTTCCCAAATTCTTTAACAGACAAAATTCCACAGGAACTTCAGGCTTCATTTTAAGAAGGGTTACGTTTTTGAAAAAATGCCTATCTTACATAAGGTAGCTTAAAATAGAAAACCAGTACAGGACCTGTGTAACTGTCCGTATGCACAGCTATGGGAAATTTCTTTTGTTTGATGAAAGGAGCAGCTAGAATACAAAGCTGAGACACCAATCTCAAAGCGTTAAGAATCTGTTAAATATTAAAACAATCCAGCAAATTAATTTAATCTATTCTCGTTCTGTATCCTATATTACACTTACGTCTTTATATACACTTAAGTTAAATACAGAGTAGCCAAAGACTAGTGCAAGATCTAATTTGGTGGTAACTTCTGTATGAATGATAACGTTTAGCACAGGAGAGAGAAGAGAGGATAAAAAAGAAAAAAAATTGAGGCACTTCCCAAAACAAAAGCAGCATACAAGGGGAGAGAACTAAGAATTTTGAGACCAAGGTTCCAATTAAGAATTAAACAAAATATATTTAAATAGCTAGAAATGACTGTACACGCAGGTTTCTATTAACTGGGGTAACAAGGACTAAGTTTCTCAAAATACGGAACATCCAAGTAATATAGGTACTGTAGAACATACAAGAAGGTTAGTACTGAGACATGTAAGCAGCTCTGCACGGCTTATTGGCTAAGGCTCTGTGCCATGTGAAAGCAACTAAATGGCTTCTTAATGAGAGCTGGCCTGGGAGGTAATATAACTGCTCCTGCTTCCCCAGATATAATAAATCATACTGGATCTAAGTGGTTTAAGGAGACAACTCCAGTGTCTCTCCACCCATAGAACAGCAACTTCACAACCTAGGAAAACTGAACATTGAGTAATAAAGTAACAAATTAATTAACCATGGAAAAAAATTAAGCAAATATCATGGTGATGGGTTCCAGCATTTATGGTTACTTCAAAACTCAGGAGTAGACAATTTCCTAAAATATTTCCTCTGTTTCATAAGCAAGAGAATTTAGGGAAAATTGCAGCTGTCGGTGCAAACCTTCCAGGTTTATAATTGGCGATGCTCTAAAAGAAAGGAGCGCCTTTCTCCTCATTAAAACAATACCTTAATTTGTCCAACACTGTGCAGTCCTTTCTGTCTGAAGACACTGTTTCTAAAACAGGTACATAATTCTTCAAAATAAACTGGCTTTGTAAAGAAATAAGAGTAGTATTGGTAGGTTTTCAAGATTCCTAAACTGTTAATGATAATGCCATCTTCTGGCAAAAAAAAAGAGAAGACTTCTACTTTTTTGCAATAAATAAGAGTCAGCATTCCCTCAGTTATTGTCACGATCTAATTTTTTTTGTTGACCTGAGAGAACATTGTGTCTTGAGGCAGAAAAATATAACGTTCTTCAGTGTAGTAGTTTCATATCAAAGCCCAGGTCTTGTTTTCTGCAAAGCTGAGGGCGGCTTCACCAAAAAGAGGATTGAGACAAAAGCTTAAGACTTCTTCAAATGGTTGGATAAAACATAGGTTTGAGAAAGAATACAGTACAGAGGTATAATTCTCCGTGAGTGCTCAGTTATAAGGTCAGACACTCCCAGGCCTAAGAACAACTGTTCACTCAAACTCTATTACAACATCACTTATAATTCTTCAGCTTCTTCAGTGGCTTCTCGTTTTATCTGGCAGAAAGACTCAGCTTCACTTTGAAATTTTCACCTTCTTCTCACACCGGGGACCTGCTTTGCCACTGACAAAAAGATGCTGAAGGTGATCAGCGAAACAGTGAAGTCAATGAAGTCCAGAGCATCTCTACCTACTAACACACAAGCCAGCAGCGAGGGTGGAACGGTTATTGCTGAAACACATGAGATATCTGAACAAGGGACCAGTCAACCCATCATCTTTATGTGGCAAACCTGAGTTCTCTACAACTCATTTCTTATGCAAAGAAGTTTTACAAAGATCTTAAAAGGCTGCCAGGTGCTGGTAATGGATAAGTACTTATTGTAAAAGAGCATTAGAATTTTATATAAAGGGACCAAGTCAAAGCACGGACTAAGATCACAGTTTGTCACCAGAGACATCCTCCTCTGTTTCAGTAATAGAGGATTTTTAAAGGTCATAAAGCTGGGAAAAAAAAAGTCAGGCATAAGTAGTATAACTTTACATTTTACATTTTACACATTTCTGAAGGAAATTAACTTACCATAAAACTATGCTCTAGGAGCTGATCCTCCATTTTAAAATGCTTTTATTTATTAATTAACTCTTACGCAAATCTTTGCATTCTCAATGCACTTTTCAAAGTCGAAAAAAGGCTGGCCTTCAAAGATACTCACTCAGTGAGTGTCAGTCACTGTGCATAAAATAAATCACGTAAAATCCCTACATAGGCTATTTTAAGAACAAAGCAGCCTTAGACCACTATATCTTGATCCTTATTAACCTCTGATATATTAAAGATCTCAGTGCACCGCTCACTTGAATAACACAATGCCCTATTATCCCACTGTAGCTCAATCATATTTACCTGATAATTTTAGCTGATTTCCACTGATAATCCTGAGCGTCACCACAGAGACATGACACAGATATCACTATATCTGTATATCAAACTAGGGAAGTTAAGTCATGGCAAAGTGAAGAAATCTTATGTGGCACTCCTACAAATGCAAACTAATGCAACTATACATTTAATCCTGCAAATAATCTAGAGATAATAATTCTGAATCATAAACTCCGGTCTGATAATGAAATAATTTTATTAGGAACAATTTTCAAGGGCACCTGATAAATGTTAATCAGTGTACAAAACCAAACAGCAGCTTGTTTTCCTGCCTATCTCTTTGTATTATGTAAAACATTTTGCTTTACAGGTACTTTATAAAAATAAAAGTTAAGAACTTACAAAATTTGAAAATGCATGTAGCAGGCAGGTGTGCTTCCTTCCCTGACCACGACTATAGCAGTGTACTGTACTCCTTACACGTGTAACCACGTTACCTCAAACAAGTTTTCAGTGCAGGCTCTGTCCATCCAAAAGTGTTTGCTGTTTTTTGATGAATAGAAGCAGAAGACTAGAACAAACCTAAAATAAAGAAAAAGGAGACTTATTAACTCACATCACCAGCCATCCATCTTTATTTCTTATTCATCTAAACGTTAAGCCCTTTTTAAACTGTGATGCAAAGCCGAATCTGATTTAGCCCTCCAGATGTGAATGGCTAATTTGCTTTTCCAGATCACCACACAAAATGCTTTGCCATTAATCATCCTGACCCCATTCCTTCGAAACTAGGGTATTCCTGTGAAGAACGGGGTCGGGGTGCGGTTGCACTTTTATAAACACAAGCTTGGTAATAAGAGATAATATGTGCTGTGATACGAGTTTGTAATTTTAGTTTCGTGCAGTAGGTAGGGATCGATGAAACAATGCTTGACGTTGCAGCAGATCCCTTTGTAAAATCATAGGATTACAACTCCCCGTGCACATACACAACATGGTATTAAACATTCTGTGGCTCACTGGGACAAGTATCGTAGCAGCCTGTTTTGAGGATCCGAGGAATGAAGATGAATACTATCAATAGATAGCTACCTATAGTTTCTGTATAGTAAATGTAATCAGAGAGGAGGGAATACTTTTAATGTTAACTGACCACAATTTTGCAGTTGGACCATATGCAGGTCTTCTCCCTGTGGCAACACTCCCACTTCCTTTGCTGCTGACATACCTAACACAGAGTTTGTGACCAAAACTACAATTCCATTTCATTGCTCTCACAGGCAGACTTAAAAACAACAACTAAACGTTTGGGGTTATTTTTGTTTTGCTTTCCAACAGAATATTTTTCAGTTGGCAAGAGATTGCTATTTTTTATAATCATCCCTACATACTAAGTATAGTCTGGTGACCTCAGCAGAAGAGACTCCGTCCTACAGCTGATCCCCGACAACTGCTTAAAACAACAGCTGCATGGAAAGGGAAGTATCTAATATTCAACTGCGCGCTAAGAAAATAACCTACAAGTTATATTGGGATGCTGATTATTTGAAAATTGTGCCCCGGCTTCTCCTGCCAGTAAGATTCACCAAATGGCTTTGAATATTTATTTTATAGCCGTATCAAAACAAACCACCACACATCTGGAATTAGGCTGAGAGGCGACACGGTCACTGAATTTAGCCCCATGGGGATTTATAGCTTCCCTCAGTTAATTTAGTCCCAAACTCAGGAATCTTCGAGTTTCACCCTGCGGAAGAAGGGGCCTCGTACCCAGCCCTCTGTGGGGGCTCCCCTCCCATCCTTCCCCTCGCTGTTCCAACACGGTTTCTGAGGGAAGTTGCGGCACTGCCCCGCCGCCTGGGGAGAGGCGGGACATCTCCCCCCCTCCCTCGGTGCCACCATCCCCTTCACCTCACAGCAGGCCTCTCCCCCTCCCCTCCCGCGGCCCCCGCTACCACTCACCGGCCGCGGCGCCGCTCGGCAGCAGCGACTAGGCCGCATCTCCATGGCAACAACGCTTTTCCCGCTTCAAACCCTCGCGCCCATCAGACAGCGAATAGGGGCGAGGGAGAGGCGCGGATGGGGCGTGTCTCGGGGCGGGACTAACCAATCGTCGGTCTCCGCGCCCGGAAGTGGGCGGAGAGAAGAGGAAAGGCAGGCGAGAAGGGAATTGGGGGGGGGCCGCTACCGCCCGAGCCTGCCGCTGCTTGTGATTGATCGAGGCTGCCTTCGGTCATGCGCCGCGCTCCGCCTAATCTCCATCCCGGAAGAGAAGGTGAGGGGCGGCTGGAATGGGGGTGATTGGGGCTTTGCACCTCCGGCTCCCACAGTGTCCCGGGGGAGGTCCCGTCGCGTCGCCATGGCAACGCCCTCTCCCGGGGCCGCCAGAACTGATACCCCCCGCCTCAGCCTGCTGCCGGGGGATGGCGGGGCCCTGCCCTCTGGGAGCGGCCCTGGGGTGCCGCCCAAGGCGGGAGGGAGGGAAGGGGAGCGGGGCGGTGGCGGAGGAGGGGTGTCCGGGGGCCGCTGGGACGTGGCGGCCCTCGGAGAGGTTTGCCCTTCCAGGCCGTCGGAGGGCGGTGTTTCCAGGCGCGCCCGGGAGGTGGCGCTGCCCTCCCGCCCTGGGCGGCCGCCGGGCCCCAAACCAGCCTGCGTTGGTTGCTGCGGTGGGGGGGGGGGTTATCTTTGGCGTGGCTGATCAGAAACTAATTGAGGCGGTTAAAGAGGGGTTAACCAAGAAGGCTGAACGCCATCCTGGGGCTTGGTTGGCGGTGAAGCACTCTGTTCCGTGGTTTCCCAGTGTGGAGGTGTCGTCGTGCCGCACTGGGCGTGCCAGGGAGAGTGAGTGTTGTGCGAAGGGATTACTGACTGAAGTGTGCGGCTCGGTCAAAATGCAGAGCTTTGCCTGGGTCTGGGAACTGCTGGATTCTTTAACATAGATTTCTCATCTCCATTGCTTTTTCTCTTTTTCTGGGTAGGACCAGTTTTCCTAGCTGCATAGCTTATTCATAACGATATTTGTCTCTTAAGAGGTATGTTCCTTTCTATTTACATCAAATCAGTGCTTAACACGTATGCCAAGAAGCTTTTCGTTTTGTTTTAACAGCCTTGTGTATAGACCAGAAAGTAGAGAGCCAGTCCTTTGGCATTATTTTTCTCAGTTCTGCCACAGGCATCTTGAGGAGTTCTCTGCTGCAGGGACTCTGTCTCAGGCAATGATTTCTGTGTGCCACTTTCAGTAATTTTGAGGTATTATCTTTGCACAGAGTCTTTGGATTTTTGCAGTGTAAAAGTTTCAGAGTGTTAATCACTGGCTTTCCTTTTGCTTTATCTTTTTTTTTTTGTCCCTACAGTGTGGTGTTTAATATATCAGCAGCAAAGAAATGTCATGCAGGTCATATTTCATGCTTCTGGGTAACTTTTTTTAAAAAAGCCTGTCTCCTTGTTTTAAAAGGAAAGGACTACATTTTTTACAATTCAAAGTTAGGTAATAAGATGCAGTTTAATTTTGTAGTAACTACAAAGGGATGGATGACTTTTAGCTCACAATGAGATACGTTTCCTGGCTAAGTACAACTGGTTTGTTTGAGATCCATGTTGTATATTGTTCCTGCTTGATCCTTTTTGCTTTTCCACAGCTCTCCTTGCATTTAACAGAGGGACATGGCTGTGAGAGCTTGTGGCTTGATCATCTTCAGGAGGCTGCAGTCAGCACCACCTTCTAAGGTCACTGACAGTATTGAATACCTCCTCCTTCAGACATCCTATGGGACCCATCACTGGACACCACCCAAAGGTGACGTTTGTTCTGATAACATGCTTCATGGTCATTTGTGTCGAGAGTGAGTGAGATTAGAGACTGAACTTTGTCTGAACAGGGCTAACGTCAGCTTTGTGGGGCAGTTAATCAGTTAACAGTAGCGACCGATCATGCTGCTTGTGCAGCAGAGTGGGCTGAAAGTCTTTGCAAGTATTGTATAAATGCTTGTATTGTGTATATATACTTAGCAAGTATATGTACAAACTGTTGGACACAACTGATTGGGGCTGGGGGTGGGTCACCCAATCCTGCTCCCCAATCCTGCTCCTCAGATGTCTGATGTTTCTGGTAGACATTGAACAGACAACTGAAATTAGGTAGCTAGAGAAGTTTTACCTTCTCGTCCAAGTCTGACCTTCTGCTAGACGATGCTGTTGCCAGTGAATGGTTGTTTGGCCCATGTGTAATCAGAAGCATTACAGTTTGCAGCGCAACATTAGAAGGCAAACTGAAATAGGTCCTTCAAAGATGGAGGAATTCTCTTAAGTGTAGGAGATGATTGATGAAGAGCACATACCTTGTGCAGCAGAGATGAAAGCGAAAGCTGGGAAAAGTAACCTGGTTATCCATCTTTACCTAAGCCACCCTCACGCATCAGTGAGGTCCCAAGACATATAGCAACACCTTGTCTGTAAAGCCAGTGTTAGTACATAGTTGCAGCCCTGATAACAGGAAAAGGGCAGCACAGAAGTACTTCAGCTTCCTTGTAGATCTTCTTATATGCTGGTTTTGACCCTCTGAGATTTCTTCCTGCTAGTTTTTACTTCTTGTTTTGTAAAATGTGTTACTCTTAAAGCATAGGGCAGGAGCAGTTTGTAAACAGGAATTTGCAAATTGGAAAAAAAGCTTGTAACAGTATCAACTATGTTCTCCTATTAAGGGAAGGAACAAAACTTTCCAAACCTTCGCCTTTATCCCCTTTACCAAAAGCCTAAGGGATTAGAGTTTGCAGCCTAACTGGAAAGCTAAAAAACATGTGCTGGGACATGATTGGTTGTTGCAGGAGGAGAGAGCATGTGGAAAAGTTCACTGGGAACACAGTAATTTTGGACAAGTGGTTGAAGTGACTCGTATGCATTTCAGTAGGGAGTGAAATGACTCATAGGCATAGGTCTCACACACTCAAAATCATAGAATCATAGAATGGTTTGGGTTGGACAGGACCTTCCAAGTTCATCTGGTCCAACCACCCAGCAATGAGCAGGGCCATCTTCAACTAGATCTGGTTGCCCAGAGCCCCCTCTGACCTGACATGGTATGTTTCCTGGGATGGGGCATCTACCACCTCTCTGGGCAACCTGTGCTGGTGTTTCACCACCCTCATGGTAAAAGATGGCTTCCTTGTTTCTAGTCTGAACCCACCCTCTCTTTCTATAAAACCATTACCCCTTGTCCTATCGCTACAGGCCCTATTGAAAAGTCTGTCCCCATCTTTCTTCCAAGTGCCCTTGGAGTATTGAAAGGGCACAAGAAGGTCTCCCCAGAGTCTTCTCTTCTCCTTGCTGAACAACCTCAGTTCTCTCAGCCTGTCCTCATAAGATAGGAGCTCCATCCCTCTGATCATTTTTGTGGCCTCCTCTGGACCCGCTCCAAGAGGTCCATGTCTTTCCTGTGCTGATGGCTCCAGGGTTGGACGCAGTACTGCTGGTGGGGTCTCACCAGAGCAGAGGGGCCAAATCACCTCCCTCAACGTATTGTTTAAGGTGTTATAGATCAAAAGCCACATACAAAAGACACAATCTGATAGCAGCCTTTAATAGTAGCTTGGTACAGATTCAGGGACAATAAATAATGTGGAGCTATTACATGATATATTCTCTGTGGTATGAGTTGTTTTCAAAGGCAGCCTCAGGTTGTGTGGTGCAGTAACATAACTTGTATATGATGTACACATAGACTTAATGTGTCCGGAGACAGAATGAGATGTAATCGTCTCTTCAAGAGCACACAAAATGCAATTTATGTCTACAGCTGTACATTGATATTTTACAAGTTCTTCAAGCAGCTGAAACCCTTATGGGATTAAGCTGGACTTGCTTGCGTCCCCCAACATGAGCTTCATCATCTCTACTCCTAGAACTGTGACTTTGCACTAGCCGAGGCTGATGGGAAGGGGATGCGGTGTTCATATTCCTCCTCAGCATATTGGAATTGCATTAGTGCAGGAGGATCTGGAAGCTGTGGTATGAGGTGCTGCCAGCAGTCCTTTTTCCTCCCAGTAGGTAAACTGTATTGCACGAAGTTGGAAACTTACTGAGCTTAGACTGGAGGTTATCAATAGCAGGGTGAGGTGGTTGTCTTTTGCTCTGCTGCAGAGCTGGAGTTTGCACTGGTGTCCTTTGAGTTGAAGCTGAATCTCAGCCCTCCAGTTTTATCGCTGCCTCCACTCATTGCACATTTGGTGACTATGGATCATGACTATCATAAAAAATAGTGGTTACTTACTGTTCATGGATGTCCTGTGGGTTTTTGCTGTGGGTACTGTAAGAGTAATCCACCTGTACAAGGCCAAGTGGATTCTGTTTCTCAACTATTAGTAAAGGTCCTAGCTATGGAAACGCATATTTTGTCAAAAAGGAGGTAGCTTGACTTGCAGTGCTGAGAATCAGGGGGAAAATATTTTTGCTTAAAGTCTCTGTGTATTTTATCTCAAATATCCAAGACATCAAATGCAACATCAGATGCTGGTTTTTTTGCACAGTTGCCACTTGAGATAGAAGTGTATCTTACATTTGAGATGATGTAATGTTGTAAGACACGCAGACAAACAAGTGAGTGAGGCCTGTTGGGAAAGCAAATGAGTTCCCCACATGCCCCAGTTCTGGTACTAAAGGGTGGCTTTGGGTACCTGGGACCTCAGGAAAGATTCATCTCTGATGAAATTATGGTTATTTGCAGCCAGCTATGAAGAAAATAGTGACATGAGGGGCAAAATAAAGCTTAACTTTTTTCCCTGCTTGAAGCCTCCCAACTCCTGCTGTGTTGCTTTTTTTGAGACCTTGCTTGGCTTGTTCTATTTATGTTCTTGTCTCGAGCTTTCATGAGAAAACCAAATCTGACATTTCTCAACATAAGTACAAACAGCTGGAGGTGTGTTATATTTATCCGTTGTTTGTAATGGCACCTCTCATTCTAAGCAATGTAAAATAAATTATGTGTCCTAGAAGAACTACGCAGCTGGTGAAAGGTCTAGCTTATAGGCTTGCTGTGTTACAGGGGGGAATATGGGAGAGAGATAAAAATACCCCTAACTGAAATCCACCTTTTAAATGGCATGTGTTGGTCCCTAGTCCTGTTGTTTCTGGGCTGTGGGAACGAGTAAAAGTTTTGCAGAATTGAGCCTCAAGCTTCTGTGGGAGGGAAGGGTTGAGAGAGGACTAAGACTCTTTCGGATGAGGAGTCTCCCCTCTAACTGGATAAAGGGAAAACATTCATGAGGCACCTAGTCCTCAGTATGATCTAAGAAGGAACGTTACGGGTGCAGAGCGCTCCAGAAGAGGAGAGGTCTGGGAAGAAAAGATGTCTAGTGCTGACAGGCCACTGTGGGTTTCAGAAGATGTGCGTAAACAATGGTCCTAAAAGCATGAGACAAAGACAAGACGCAAAAGTTGGAAAAGCAATTTCTGCTCTCCAGTTTCTGTTTGATTCTGTATCAGCTGCAGTGTACTGTCATCTCTGACTCCCAATGTTTCCTAGTTGTCAACCAAATAAAGAAATCCTGAGTTTCCTTCTCAGAGACTTACTTTTTCCCCTTCTTGACAGGCCACGTGGACCCAGGAGAGGATGACCTGCAGACAGCCTTCCGGGAAACAGAGGAGGAGGCTGGTCTCCAGGCCAGTCAGCTCACTCTCATAGAGGGGTACAAGAAAGAACTGCACTATCCTGTCCGTGGCAAACCTAAGACAGTCATTTACTGGCTGGCAGAAGTAAAGGACTGTAACACAGCAATCAAACTCTCGGAGGAGCACCAGGCTTTCCAATGGCTGAAGCTGGAGGATGCTTGCAAATTTGCAGAATATGAGGACATGCAAGCGACACTGAAAGAAGTGCATCAGTTTCTCTGCTCCAAAGAATAAAAACTTTCGTGAAGGGTAAGGGGAATTTTTGAAGAAACATGGCCTGCTTTTTTTTTTTTTTTCTTTTTTTTTTTAACCAGAGGAGGAACTATATGCCTGAAAAAATGTAGATTTCTCTTTTAAATCTATAAAAATTCATTGATTACTTAGACCTTTTAAAGAGCTTATCCTTTTGTCTTCCCTGGCTAATGCAAAAAAGCATGGTCTGATTGAACCACGAGCCAGAGATGTCTGAATTGAAACCCAGAGCTAACAAAGACTTCCTCTGTCCCTGTCTCCTTTTCTTTTTGCTTTTTTTTTTTTCCCTTGAAGTGCTCAGCAACCACAGATCGTCTTGAAAAATCAAACACTTGATATTTCTTGACTTGCTGATGTAGGACTGCAGAGTTGAGAAAATGAGCATATGGAGACTTTTAATAACAAAATGTTTACTGCAGAAGTTGCACCTTGCATTTGAAATGGGGAAACAGTAGTTCTATTCCCAGTGATATGCTGTGATGACTTGTCAAATCATTTCAGGTCTTGTTTGTTTGTATCATGAATTTATGTACATCACTGATGTACCGTTGTGAAAACATTTTCTATCCAAAGACTCTTAGTAAACAGTTGATGTACAGTATTTAAATGGTAAACTTGAAGTTCTTCTTGTGCCTCTTTCTTTTCCTTTTAGTCTTTAACAGACATCTTAGCCATACATTATTCAGGGCGTTGGGACAGGGAAATCTGTCTGCCTAATAGAGCATTTTCTGTACATAATATCTAAGCTAACGTGCATTCTTGCATCGGTTTGATAGCACCTGTGTTTCTGTGGCTGCAGGCCGCAGCCATGTGTGGGCAGCAGAGCCATGTGCCCTGCCAGTGCTGTGCTGTGGATACTCATGCTGGATGATTGCGGAAGCCTGCGGTGGTACTGATGAGCTCACTTGGATCAGCTTTCTCGGGTTATTAGCACTCTGAATGATTATACATGTTCAGTTATTAATGGTTCGCAATCTTTTGGATGTTTTGGTACATAAATACCAAAAAAGCATGATGGCAATATTAAAATTTTTAGGTGAGGAATGAGGTTTTCTGAATCCCAGGCAATTCTGGGCAAGAACAAGTGCTGCTTCTTCCCTACGTCTCCTCTAGCCTTTACTGCTTAGGTACTTGGAACTTGAAAAGCAAGTAAGTGTATGAGGAAGTGGGCTCTGCTTCTGCTTTGTCATCCTTCTTGCTGCAGGAGTGAAGTGAGGGTCATCAGCATCACATCAGCCTTGGAGAAGACCTACGATACCAGATGTGCAATATAACTGGGCTGAGAAATATAAGCGGCAGTTGAGTATTGTGTTATTCTCCAGTTATGCAGCACTCATCCTTTGGTGCAGCTTACATTAATAACGTTAGTACCACTGTGACAGTGGTGTCTTGCTCATCACCCTCTTCCTGTAGAGTGATTTATAAAAGCCCTCTTATAGTGCATCCTTTTTTGTATGGGTATATATATATGTACACACATACAAGGATGCACTGTAAGGGGGCTTTTAGTATGTATATGTACACACATGAACAATTTCAGGGCTCCTCCACTTTACAGGCTGGTTTTATTTTGATTATGAACACTCTTTACAAGCATTGCGTTCAGGTGATGGCAGAGAGAACAGCACATAGATTGTGTGATCGCTCTGAGTGTTTCTCAGCTAGCTTTAGAAGCAGAGGAAGGAAGGCATCTCCCACTGTCACCAGGTTCAGCCCCAAGGCAGAATCAGCTATTTGGGGTTGTTTCCTGATGCACGTTTGGCTAACGTGCTTTTTAAGACCTCTCATGATGAAGACTCACACCTTCAGCTCCTCTGTCCGCACCTTGGAAAATTTGGTCTCTAGCATCTAAACCAGTGAGAAATATGTAGAACAACCAGTAAAAGAGAGGGGGAGAAAGCAGTTAAAAGCCTGTGCTGCTTCACAGTCTTATTTTTTCTTTATTGTTTGAGCTACCATTTCATCAGTGCTATGTAAACAATGGTGTTATTGCCTTCATGTTTATAAGCAAGATTAGCATATTAACTATGAATTATGGAGAGTCATTAGCAAGTCATCTGTTCTGCCCATTCAGCAGTAATGAACATAAGCACTTGTTGCTTTGGAAAGAAATACATTAGCTGAACTCCAAGTAAGTATTTCCATTTTAATGGCACTGCGTACATAGTGTTCCCAAAATGCGTCAAGGTTTTGGAGACTAACGTGTGCTATGCATTGTAAGGCAATGTGCCCTTTGGACAAAATTTCAAAGGCAGGCATCTTAATTGTGGTAGAAAAAAGGTACAAGGGAAGTAACTGTGATAATTGGTGAGGCACTGCATGTGTGTTTCTAGCAATTTATGTACAGAATGTATTCCCATAAATTTTGTGTGTATAATGATGCTTATGCATTTGGAAACTTGACCCAACAGTCTTTGGATTTGTTTTAAAGTGGAAACATTGGACAGTCAGAATTTAATTCTGACTGTATTGTTTGTGTTCACTGCTCACTGGTGAAGAAAGAGTTCTTCCTCTGCCCATGTCTAGTAGTAAAATATGTTCCCAAGGAGCGCGTGGGAAACCCTCCACTGAGTAATTATGGAATAATCTGCCTGGGGAAGACATTTATTTCCAACCTTTATGATTTTTATGCCCTGAACCAATAAGGTTTGTGTTTTCTTTCTTGACATCAGCTAAGTTTTTGGTTGTAGTAGCATCTTGTGGCATTTAGCTTTTTACGAGGATGTGGATCTATGTTTAAGAAAGATGAAGAAAACAATAAATCAGAGACTTTACATTCCCTAGAGACCTTACTTCTACCTTAGGTTAAGTAAAATCAAACTCTAGAGAAGTCCAAGCTCCACTGAAATGGCACAAGTTAATTTAGGTAAAGTGAAAAATGTAGTTTAAGTCTAAGAGATTCAGTTCAGCTCCACTGCTGAACAAATATACTGATGCAGGTCATACTTGTAATTTCTTGGTGTTAGTATTTCTTTCTCCAAATAATTCCTGATTTATAGCCATGATTACAGTTTACATCGTCACAAGATCAGAGACAAGGAAAGTATAAATTCATTAATATTAGGAAAGCACTAAGACATTGCAAATTTCACTGAGAAAAGATCAGGATTGAGTGTAACAGTCACAGGTAATTATGCTCGAACAGGAAATGTAAAGGCTGAAAACAGTGCCTTACTGTTTTCTAGGGAAAAATAGCCCTGTATTATTGCTCTAGAAGGGAGCAGTATATCTGTTCATTGGCTATTCCATGACTATAGGAAATCAGAGACTGAAGCTGGTATAAAATGGCTGAATAATGTAATATCCCTGACAAGCATCACCAAGGTTACTTGTCATTCTACATAAAGAGGATGTGTGTTATAATAAGGTCTAATACGTCCTAAATATAGAAATATTTTAAGAGACGCATACTCTCTCAGGAGGACTCTTGCAGTGATGCAGAGAGGATGATGGAGTGCTACCTTTTAAGTTAGAAAAATGACTTGCTGTTACTTAACTGATAATGTAGTGGGGGGAGTATTTTGGCAGATATCAGATATCCTGAAGGCAGTGCTTATTAGTTATGTTCTCACGTTGACAACGTAACTGACAGCCTTCTGTGTCTGTTGGCAGCTCATTTTATCTTAAAAAGGATTTAAGAATCGTCAGGACTTCTGTTTTTCACCTTGCACCTTGTCTCCAAGGTTTTACTTTGTCATATTCTCAGTAACTCTAGAATTTCAGGGCAATAGACAGTTGCAGCTGGCGAGAGTCTTGACTTCACTGAGCTAAATCTGGGGTTTGTTACGGGTTAAATCAGCTCTGGAAGAGCTAAGCAGCGTGTGCCTATACAAACCAAACAATCTGCTCTGCTTGCTTCAACCTCATGCTGTGCAAGGAGATTGTTCTCAAGTGTTAAAAAAAACCCAAACAGTGCTTACAACTCCCTGTCAAAACAGCAAGGCTAGGGAGGAGATTGGCTATGGTGTCACTTTTCCTGGTGGGAAGAGTGACACAGGTTGGAACAACAGCTCCATTATTTTGGAGCTAGTCCATTTGATAATTGGCATTGTCAAAAAGAGGAGTGACAGTCCCATCTTTCCACTCAATGAGGATCTCTCCGTGCCTCAAGGAAGGGGAGCGAGATGGTGGAAGGTACGTCTGGGGACCTCTTCGTAAGGGAGATGGCTCCCGTAAGTCAGCTCTGCTGCCGTTGGCTGGGGAGCTCTTCAGAGCAGAGAGGATTTTCTTCTTCCTAGGAGAAGAGAGAAGAGGGTATGTAACTGTATCTGCCTGTCACTTGGTTGCTTCTCCATGCCAGCTGGTGGGATAGTGAGTGGGAGAGAGAAACAGGGCGTCAGGGAGGAGAAATCATCAAAGGTGAGCAGACATATCTGCTCAGAGTCAGACACTTCGGGTGTGGGATGAGGAAGGGTGCCAAGATCAAGACTTTTGTTTCAAAATGCTGGACAGGGAAGTGGCAAATAGAATAAGCCTGAATCTCACTTACTTGTTGTAATGAACATTGAGTGTCAGTATTATTAATCCCAGTATGAATGCTAAGGGGCTGAGGACCAGCATGGCCGTCTTCCAGTTGGTACCTGAAAGGGTATCATAGAAAACAATCATGCGTTTGCTGTACCTATCCCCGTTCTTATGCAATAGCCATGTTTGTCACAAAAACCACATGTAATGTCCCTGAAGACTAGCAGATAACAGGGAAAGTGCTTTGTCCATGAAATCAGCTGCTTTATACTGCACAGCATCCTTCTATTGAAAATGGCCACAAAAAGGTTTTCTTTCTTGCTAGGAAGACCATAACTATTCACGCTTCCCTGCTCAGCAGCTCGCTGATATGAAATAAGAAGGGCTGGGGGAAGGCATCAGTGCTCGTGGGTAACTGTTTCTCCTGGTGAGCCGGGACAAAGCATTTGCATGTGTTTGCTTGCTTTTGTACTCCAGGCCTGGGGAGATTTGTTTAATCTTTAAAAGGAGTTTTTCTGACAGATAATTTAGTGCCCTCTTCCCTACTGAGCATCCTCAGCAGGACCTGGGGGAATGTAACTCTGTATTGATGGGAAGGTTAGGGGCACTGATGAATCTTCATCCACCTGGTCGCTTCCTCCTCTGGCTGATCACTGGACCTACCTGCAAGCCTGGCCCCAGCATTTTTCCCTCGATTTCCGTGGTGCTTTTTAGAGTGATTGTGGGACACATCTGGGAGAAGAAGCAGAGAGATTCAGATTAGCAGCTTCCACTGTTCGACCGGAGGAAGCTCCAACTTCCTCCTGGGGCTGCACTGTAACCACAAATCCCCTTTGTATGGAGCCAGAAGGGGAAAGGAAACCTTGTTCCTCAGCGTTCTCCAGCCACAGATATTTTTTGCTCCTAGAACATCTGGTGGTTGTGTCTGCAGGTTAGGACTATGGCCATATCACTGAACCACTTGCCAAGGCAAACGTCTCAACATGTTGTGTGAGAGCAAAGCCTTGAACTGCTCAGTGGTACACATGGAAGTTCTTCAGAAGTACTTAGGTACTTACCACCACTGAAAATACTTGAGTAATCTCTAGATGCTGCCCACACTTTCCTTCCTGCCGTTCTCACATATGCATTCAGAAAAGAAGAGTGCTCACCCTCATTTGCTGGGAGGGATGCCTGTTTGGTCTTCGCTGGAGGCACTGTGCTGTTAAATCTGTTAGCCAGTGGTGGGTCAGTCAAGCTCACAGAAGGTTCTCTGTCCACAGCCTCGATCTTTGATGAATCAATGGTTTTAGCTTGGAAGGAAATAAAAGATGTGTGCAATTATCATTTACTTTTTGTACAGAAACCTGGACACGCTCAGTGCCCAGCAAGGGGAGGGAACACAGCCCTGCCGTGTTAATCCTCTACCCTGCAAGGGGAACAGGACGTGGTGATCACCTCCTCCTGTGCATCAGGGGCCTTCAAGTCTCACAGATTTCAAAAATGAAATGGACCTCTCAAATCTGAATCCACAGCCAAAGCGGAGCTTGTTTTCTGGTGGTAAGTAAGGTAATTGGTCTAAAAAGCATGAGTGCAACACCAGCTGTTAAAGGATAAGGTGTGAGCAAGAGGCAAGTGGAAGCATCATGGGTATTACCAACACAAAAGAGGAAGAAATGGGATCAAAATGGTGGTAAATAGTCAATACCTCTTGCAAGGCTCAACAGCATCATGGTATGTGGGGTAGGAACTACTACTAGAGAGGAGGTTGTGGGAAACCTTGTAGCAGCAATACTCACCCCTCTCCTGTCCTGATGCATGTGGCAAGATCGTGAAAGCCGTGTCTGCACGGCTCCCAGATGCTTATCCCAACCCCATCCCTTCCTGTGGCACCAGCATCTGTGGGTACACGGGTGTAATTTATCGAGCAAATAACCCGCTGAAGTAAAAGCTGTCTGTCGATGCTCAACTGAAACTTGGATAAGAAAGGCCTAGACGAACGCATAGGACTTTGATGTTGTTACTGAGTAATGAGAAGTTCCCTCCAGTAGGCTCTGAACCATGGGGTTGATAGGAAAATTATCCGTTTGCACAAGACACACTAACTGGCACAACCTGATTCAAAGCCTGCTCTGTGTTTACCCTCACAGCCTTATTTGGGGAGCCTGGCTCTGAGGCAGCCCTGGGCTGCCAGGAACATTGCCTTGGGGAATGCAAATGCCCTTTTCACATGCCTTTTCCCCATATCTTAAATGTTCCACGCATTTCCTAGCCTATATTTAACTAGCTTATTATGGTATCTAATTTGTATTGGCTGTATTTACCTTCATGCTAAACAAACACTAACACTTGTGACTACTGTGATAATTACGTTAACCTTCTAGTTGGCTAATTAAAAGCCTCAGTAAAAAGGCCATCTTATCTGCACGACAGCCAAAAAAAGCTATTGTATCTCTTTTTATTTCAAATTAGATATAGCCTCTTTGTGTCAAAAGGTTATACTCATAATCTATTTGTTTATACTAACTGGATTAATCACATTTTCTCTTTATTCATTTATGCAAAGCTGAAAATCTCATTGGGGCCGTCAGCTCTTAAGGTGAGGAATAGCCTCATGTAAGGGAAAGAATTTCCCCTGAGGAAAGTTGTGAACCTTATCACCTATAGAGTGGACAAACACAGAAAGGTCATGACAAACGCCAAGTCTTTTTTGGTCCCCGGAGTGGAAGAAGGGAGAGGAGAAAAGGGTGGGGGGAGGAACTGAGTGTTACTTTTGGGTCTCAGTTTTGTACATATCTTCACAAGAAGACTCCTGAAACCATCTTTCTTTACATAAGGGAGTGAATGAAAGAGGGAAACAGACTGGATCATGAGTTATCAGTGGTTGTCAATGAGCTTCACTGGCCATCTGACAAATGGTGACAGCCACATCTTGGTGCAATGACCATGCCTGATGTCCGTTAGCCTGGTGTCCAAAACCTAAAACTATGACAGGACCAGAATTTCTGCCATTTTTATGTCCAGTCTCGGCAGAGGGTAGTGAACACTCATGAAGGCAAAGATTAAATTCCTTTTAGCAGAGGCCAAGACCATAAAACTAGTAATATAAAAATGGATTTTTATGTTCTTTTTATGTCATGTTTTTGCTTTTCTTAATGCAAAGGGAAGGCAGCACTTTAACTACCTCCCAACATTTGCTGTGTTCACTACTCTTTTTATGGTTACGTCAGGCACCAGGAGCAAGGTTTACTTTTGAGGATCATGAGAGTATGGGATAAAGGTTAGAAACGTGGTTTCATTAGTGATAGGTGCACAGTTGGGGTCTGGCAGGAGATAACTGTAATGTGTTGCTTAGAAACTGAAACAACAATTTCTCATTTCAAATATATCTGCTTTTCAATAATTCATAAAAGTTTAAAAGAGGTTTTCAGCTGCCTCCAGTTTTCTTGTTACCAAAAGTGACATCCCAAAGTACAAAGTACCAAATGCCCCTTCAAAGTTTTAAGCTCCTGACTATATTACATTATTATGATTTATTAAGCTCCTTCCTTAGTTGTTTTGGTCTTGGGACGCTCAAGCAATTCCAACTATTCTTAGTTCTGGGCAGTGATTCATATGGATTTTCCAAAATACTTCAATTTTGCCTGTCATTAGAAATGAAGCTGGGGTTTAGAGACCTGATCCTGTAGGGTGTTGCATGCTTTCTTGAAAACACTGTACAGCAACTACTGGAAACTGGCGGGACAAAGTAGTTGGGCTGACTTCGAGCCATTTGGTATCTCTCCAGATGGAGACAAAGTGAACATGAGTGAGAATGATGGATGCAAGCCTGGTGTTAGGTGGCTTGAATGACATGTAAAGTTAGATGTTATCTGATGCTAAATCTACCTCATCTTACTTTCATAGATCCACACATGGGTGTCTACAGCCTGTTGCGTTGGTTTGCCGGGCATCAGAGCTGCTGTCTGGGCAGCAGCACAGATGGTTTCATCTGCTAAAGTCTTCCACCTGCTGAATTTGTCCTTCTCCTTTGAGACAAAGACCTTGTGGCCACCTTCCTTGGTGCTGAGGTGCAATCCCAAGCTCTGCAGAGTCAAGTGTCCCTTCTTGCTGCAGGACCATGCTTGGCGTTCCCAGTCACCACAGGGCTCCAGCTTGACCAGAGCATTCTCCTGCATCTTTTGGGCTGACAAGCACTGCTTCGTTTGAAGACTGACGATGGTCCCGGTGGTGGGGTCCCAGCTCCACTGCTGCTGCTGGGACAGCACCTTGCAGTCGGTCAGGCTGATGGAGTTGGTCTTGTGGTGGGAGACGCGAATGCACTTTTCCAGCCGGGTGTTCCTTATGAGGAAGCCTTGTCCCTCTGCTACTGCAGTACAACCAGAGTACGGTTTAGTGCATGTCTGAGGAAAACACGTCTTCTGAGCACCAGATATCGTAAATGCCCCAGAGAAGGGCAGACATAACCCACCAGTCCTTTCCTGGATGGGCATGCCTAAATAAACAGCTTCCCCAGCTTCCTAATTCCCCAGAATGACTTTTCTTTAAAATAAGTGATGTGTAAATAGCCAGGAGCAATACTAGAGAAAAATAACAATTACATAAGTAACCCATGTAACTAATGGGGGAAAACCTCACCATCCTTGAAAAGCTGTACTGTTATGAAATATCTGCCTATATATACTTAATTCAGTATTTCAACTGATTATAACTTTAAATAGGTACCCATCCTTCCCTCCGACCAAAAAAGTTGGATGGTTTGGCGTTTTTTTGCTTCTATCTGTATCAAATCTTTCTTATAAAGAAGCAATTGAACCCCCTGAATTCCCCAGGTGCTATTCATCTGGGGCCAAATAGACCACCTTGGACTATTGTTTCCATTAAGTAGCTTCTGGTGATATTACAGCAACTCCCTGTCAGAAGTCTGGAAGTACTTGGCTGACATAGCTTATGTGGGTATTGAAACAAACTTGGATTTAGCACATCTGACATTGGTCTGTGCTCCTCAGGCATGAAAGTACCGTTTTTAAGGATCCCTTTGTAAGAAAGGGACATTACATCCGCCCCACAACAAGCACACAATTTGAAGCACTTTCTGTTAATTGCTTGTTGCTTTTAATAGCAAGAGTTCCCTACGGTCTCTGATAACTTGGGATGGATATCATCCTGTTAGCTGGACAAACGCTCCCCTTTTCAGTACAAAATCATGAGGTGTGGCCTGTGAACGTCCTGAGCAAAATGTTAAATGCTAAAACATCTGTCACTGATGGGGGTCTACCTTCTGCTGTGTGTTTTATGACTAAAACAGAGGGATAGAAATAACAGTTTCAAGTTTCTGCACATTCTGAGGAATCTTTTAATTTTAATTACAATTAACACATGGTAGCTCCCAGCTATTGCGGTGACCTTTTTTCTTCTTTTCCCCAGGAATCAAAGTTACAAAAGCCCCATCAACATACAGTATTGAGCATAAAGAATGAGAGCAGACTGAAAAGTGATAGACAAGAACACTGATGTTTATCTAAACAACTGTTTCTGCAGAGTTTCCCTTCCCAAAGCAAAGAACAATACTTTTCCCTGTCAGCAAGTATTTGGCTCGGCACCTGAGAAAGCTAATGACAGTATAAACAGAAACCGATACACAACACCAAGCGTATGAACAATAGCTGAAAAGAGCTCTTACGTTTTCTCTCAGGAAATTCTATGGGTCTGCTAAATTAATAGTTCCTGGGGGTTGTTAAATCATAAACAGCTCAGGGCTTCCTGCTCAGCCTGAATGCATGGGGAGAGGCAGCCAGAAACCACAGAATGTCTCCTGTGCCGGCTCTGAGATGACGATGCAAGTGTCCACATTGGGATATTGAATTTCATGGACCTGTGATAGCCACTGATCCAGGCAATTCCTGCCAACACCATGTGCCTAAATGGAAATTAAATTTCTGGGGGATTTGCGGACAGCTCAGGAGTCCTGTCCTCTTTACCCCTTATTGAGGGCTGGATGGAGGGAAGATGTTTAATGCACCCTGGGCTTGAGTTTCTGCCAGCTTCCAAAGGCAGGAGAAATGTCTCATGTATAATCTCCCATAATCTTTTGAAAATCCAAAGCGATGAATACAATCCCCCCATCATATTTTTTTCTAGGACCTGGAATCCTGGATTCTGTCCTCTTTGCTCTCTCTTAACTGTGAGAAACCCATTTCCAAAGTAATGATTTGAGAGCTGCATAAAAGTGTAACAGGGGAACATGAGAACTGTGCTTGGTCAGATAAAATATCTGCTGAGCTCAGTATCCTGTCTCCATCACTAGGCATTAGCATTTGCTAATAGGGGAAGAGGGTAAGAATCAGACAAGAGCTCACTCAAGACAGCAAGGACACCAGTGCCTCCTTCCTAAAATGTATTAACTAGGTAAGAGAGCTCCCTGGGTATTTACAATTAAAATGATTGTGCCCATATACACTGCATTGTATTTTTCAACTCTGAAGTTAAAAAAACAATTTGTTGATCAATGTGTATCATGAGCTCCTTCTGCAGCTCCTCACAGTCAGCTTCAGTTTTGATGATTCTTAATAATTTTCTGCCATCAGCAAACCTAATTACTTTGTTATTCACCCCTTTTGATCTTTGTTGGCACCTGCTGATACCTTCACTCTGTGAGCTTGTCACAGAGTTGTCTTGTCAACTAATTCCACATCTTTGTTCCAGCCTGTGGGCTAACTCCCTGAGAATGGAATTTCTTAAGGGCTTTGGTGGAAGAATCTTATCAAAAGTCTTTTGCAAATGCAAGCACCAGGTCTAGATTAGCTCATCACGTTTATGTACTCATTGATACCATCATGGATGCCACGTATTCCCTCTACAAAAGCTGTATTGACTTTTCTCATATTTATCTGTCTGTCTGCAAATTCTGTTCTTCATTTCTACTGACTTGCTTGATGCTGAAGTCAAACCTAGTGACCTGTGTTTCCCCAGGCTGTGCAAGGATCCCTCTTAAAGGGGACATAATTGCTGTAACAAAGTGCTTTTGTGCTGAGGTTGCTTTAAGTAAGAGTTTACATACTCCTTAGA
The DNA here is from genome assembly GCA_013400035.1 of Rynchops niger. Lineage (NCBI taxonomy): Eukaryota > Metazoa > Chordata > Aves > Charadriiformes > Laridae > Rynchops > Rynchops niger. The sequence goes on along the minus strand of VXBH01008787.1, from coordinate 58,330 downwards.
AGTTTGAAAAAATTCTTTAGTTTCCTGTAACTTAGTGTGTATGCCATCTGAGCTGGTCATTTGCCATAGATTATTTATCCTTTTTTTTTTTACTTTTTCCCCTAAAACTTCCTCTGTTGACAGTTTTGTTTGATAGCACTCTTCTGACCGCAAAGACACCCCTGACCATGTCTGAAGTGAGCACCAGAACCAATAATCCATTCAGCCTTTCTACCCAGCCCTGCTTTTGTTGTCCTTGTTACACTTAAGCCCATTATTTATTGGCCTCCTTAACCCAAACAGGTTCCCCTTTCAGATACGTTTGAAAATTTCTGTTGGTAGCTTTTTTGTGCTCTCATTAATTTGCTTCTCTAAATCTTTTTCTCATATGTTTTATTACGGGTTTTATTATTAAATATGCTGGAATCTATGCTGTTTTTTCTTTTCCTTGCTTGGCAGTGCCTATCCATTTGAATGTTTCAATTTTTTTTTGTGAAATTTTGTTTCTGTTTAACCCAGCCAGCAGATTTGTGATTTGCTCTTTTTGTACAGCCCCGGATGGTCCAAAGAATCGCTGTGTTACCTGGATGTTAGCAGCAAGCATTGTGTGCCCCCATGTTACTTACCAGCCTTTTGCACTTCTGAGCTGCCTCTTTCTACCAGCTTTCTTGGTTCTATTGAGGTCTCAATGTGCAGAGACTCACCCCACTGAAGGTCCAAGGCACCCCGTCTGCCATGGGAATATATGTGAGCTGAGGAACCTCAATACTGCAAATTGAAGTGCTTTCTTTTGAGATTTGTATAGCTCCTCAGGAAGGAAGGGCACCAACTTATTAATAGATTTTTATCTTCACACCATACCTCAGGTCCAAAAGTGTAATGACTGTTTTACAGCTTGGGAAGGGAGGTCTAGCTAAACTTTGCTTGGTTCAACATTACATGGGAGAGCGTCAGCAAAGCTGGGACCATAATCCTTCTCCTCTGAACTGTGACCCGAGTGTCTTCCCTACCAACAGTGACGTTCAGCTCTCTGTATGGCTGGCTATCAACAGTGGGATTTTCCTTGTGGCGTTTGGCGTGATCCTTGCCAAGCAAGAGGTGAGCCTGTGTCTGTCATCATACAGATTCACCATCCACTACCTGTACATCATTGCTTTCCTGAGGTTGAGATGTTGCTGTCTAAGTGAGCAACTTACAATTAGATACAGGCTACTGGCAGCTATCACTACACATGCCCCACATAGTCATGAGGGTAGACCCACAAATAAAGCTGGAGTTTATTTACTTTGGGATACACATCAGGCACCAAGAATCCTTACTTAGGAGGCAAAATGCCTTTTTTTTCCCAAGCATTGCCAAGTCCCACTGTCCAGCAGCCCTGCAAATAAGACCATCATCCCTAAGATTTTGGGAATGTTAACCTGGAGCAAGCAGAGCATCCAGTGTGTTCCCGGGGGATGGGACTCAGCGTCTCTGAAAAATGCCAACCTTACCAACAGAGCCTGAATAGATGCCTGCTTTGAGCTGCTCATGCTTGAACCTTTTGGCCTCTTCATATTTTTAGGAACAAAATAAACAATTTCTAGCAAAGACGCCTGGTGCCAGCCCGTTTGTCCTATGATACTGCCACTCTGGTTACAAGAAAGAAAAGCAAGCAAATATAGCCCCTTGCTTCTCTGCAGCATGGCCACTCTTGGGACATGCTGTTCATTGTAGCATTAGGAGCAAAACCCATGCAACGTTCCTAATTAAGGTAATGCCACCAGGAAAGCCTTGGTTGCCAGTAATCCCAGTCTGGCTTGGAAGGTTTCTGTCATTTCTAAGCAGTGCCTGTGATGTTTTGATCAAAGCCATTTGCAAATCAGTTGTGGATGTTCCCTCTAACGGGTCTGTGGAAGGAAGGAGTAACTCAGAGCTGAGGAAGCACAAGTTCCCAAAACACTCTGTGTCACCCGGGAACGTCAGCATTGTCTTTGGCCTCTTTTGCCCTTCCTGGTGGAGTTCCTAACTCTTGGAAAAATCTTTTAATTATGTCAATTTCTCATGCTAAGTGGGTATTTTCTGTAGGGAGAAGACGACCACTGAATCACAGTCAGGAATTTACCTTTTCCTGCTTCTACCTGTCCTCGAAGACAGGTGTCCACCTGCGACAGCCACAGCACCCCTCATAGGAACTGTTTCATGGGGACATCTCACAGCTCAGAAGAGCTCCCAAACATGGCTTTTCTTGGGTACCACCATACAACAGCAGGTCATCGCAAGTCATGCAGGCAGTGGCAACAGTGGCTTGGAGAAATGTCTCCAAGCTGCTTTCACCCAACATGAGCACAGCACAGCACTAGGGGTACATACACTGTGGATGAGAAACCTTGAAGCCAGCAGTGCCATAGCCTGGGTTATGGTGAGACAAGCCAGAGAGTTTCCTGCTTGGGTTAATCTGCCTCCACTGTTCACCACTGCAGTAGAACGTATGTTCACTGTGGAAGATGCATCAATGGAGACCGACCCACACCATTATCATATACATTATAAACGTTTGTCTCCGTGCGTAACTTCCCCTGAATATCAGCTCTCCCAGGATTTAGCATCCCTTTGTCTTTTTGGACTATTGCAGTAGTTCAAGGGGCATTAGATGGGAAGAGGGTTTGGAAGACTCCCATCCTCTCAAGTTGCCGTGCCAGCAATTTTGGTCTCTGCCCTAGCTCTGACTAAGGACTCCAGCTCCTAAGAGAAATGGCCACAGCCCAAAAGAAGAAAAAATAGCCACTTTGGGAAAGCCATCTTTAGCTGCTTAGACACTGTGGTGATACAGACGACACCACTCCCTACCTTGGTACTGATTATCAGACCCTCTCCCTTCAGGCAAGCACAGCATCTAACATCCCACTCTCGCTGCTGGGCCTCACGCTGGTAATGCAGAACTACCTTATTTTCTGTCCAGATCCCTTACTCAGATTCAAATTCAGGACTAAATGTAGAGTGGGGTTTTTGTAGCACATTTACAAAACCAGGCAGTCTGGAAAGACACTAGATGAAAGCAGAAAGGATGTTCATGTGACTAGCCATAGCAGCAGGAGCAATTTGCTGTGATGGCCTGAAGTTACTATATCCTGCCATGAGTGAAAACTCAGACAGATGTCTCCTCTGAGCAGCAAGGGAAGCTGTTTCTGAGCTGTCCTCAGCCTGACAGGCTGTTTCTACATCCTCCAGAGGGACCAGGCCAGATAGAAATGCAGTAGCAGAAGTGGGAAGCTCCTAGTTAAGGCAGAAGGGTTCCCTGTGCAGATGGAGATCAGTGCAAGACGCTGCCCTGCTGTAAGATCATTTGTATGAAAATTGCATTGATTCTAGCTGAAGCAAGCAGCTTGAGATATTATCAAGTACAGACAAACAAGGCCCTGAATAAGCGGTCAGGAGCAGAACTTGAATGCAGCCCAGCAATAACCCCTTCTCATGCAGAGATCTCCCTCCATCCAAGGGAGCAAGCCCCTCTCTGCTGCTCGTGCAGGTGACCAGCCCAGGGCTATGAGATGTGGAAATCAAAACCAGCTGGAAGACACTTGTGGTTGTAAGAGGGCTGTGGTGACCCAGATGTGTTTGGTCAAAGGCAGGAAATGCAGATGTCCACAGGGAAGCAGTAAGATTGTCACTCCGTTTTCAATTTTGCCTGAATTTATACCCAAGACCAGCACAGCGGGAGGTGAGATTAGGTATTTTTTTTTGCAAAACAAGCTGTTGTCTGGAACCAATATTAGCTTTATTTCACCCTGGTCCTCCCTCAGGCTCTGACTATGTTTACTTGGATGTGAAGTTTAGGGATGCAAATGTCCATGACCAGTCAGTGGATGTGGCCAATCTGCCTATGGAGAGGGTGATGCTAGATGGAGTCTCCTGAGTCCCTGTTGGTGCAAAAAGAGGTGTCTGCCCATTGGGCTCAGCAGAGTAGGCAGAACTGGAGCTGGGTGAGCAGCTACCTGGCAATTGGGAGCTCTGGGTTTATGGGAGCCCAATTCCCATCCCTTCAAGCAGCAGATCGTCTCTTATCAAGTTGTGTCATTTTTACAGAGAAGTCAACAAAGCCTACTGGTAACTGCCAGTAATTAGCTGGTAAACGTCTTTCCAGTGCAAGTACCTGATTGCAAATACTTCTTGGTCTGCACTCAGATTATTTTCCAGTAACATGTCCCTCCAAGAGTAGTTTCCAGCTGTTGCTTCTGGCAACAACATTGGGCTGTGTTTTTTCCTAACCATTGCTGTTTTCTTAAGAATATCTTGCCTTTGGTTGACCAACAAAGCTTCATAGCTTTCCATGTTACTGCAAGGTCCACTTTTGACCAAGTATCTCAGCAAAGGCCTCCAAGGAAGCAGAGAAACCATAGGAAAAGAAGGAAAGTTTTGGCATGGAAAAACACATGGATAAATGATGGGAAGCAGGGGAGGCTGATGAAGTCAACACCAAGCTGATGCATGTGGGGAGAAACAGTCCCCGCGGGAGATATGATGGAGATCTATAAAATCCAGAGAGATCTGGAGAGGATGGCAGGGGATGACTGGTCAAGGACTCACCCCAGATGGGACATGGGGTGCCAAGGGAAGGCTCACAGCATGCGGGAGGTGGGTCTGCATCCTTGCTGTCAGGGAGAACCTGCACAAGCTGAGGGAGCAGATCTGATAGCCACTGAAGAGTTAAACACATTGGGGTCAGGAAATCCCCCAGGCAGAAAATAGTTGGAGGCTGGAAAAGTGTATGGGGGAGGAGAAATATCAGATAAGCTTGGCCTTTCTGCCTCTTCAATTCTTAGGGCTGCCTTAGGAGAGTGGGGTGCGAGGGGTCAGGGAGCAGCCAGCACTGCACATGGGTTTGGGAGGCAGGAGAATGGCCCCCAGGATATGGGATCAGGCCAGGATGACAAGCAGAGCCCCTGCCAGCCTCATACTCAGTGCATGAGAATTGAGAGCCAGTGTTAAATGAGGTATTATTTCAGCAGTTTTCTTTCTGCTTGTACATGCACGGATCCCGCTGGTGCCCAGCTTCCCACTCACCCATCATACCACTAGGCTTGACTTCTTAAGAAAACACTTCAGCTCCCTGCCTGCTTGCAGGGGCTTTCCAGAAAACACTGTCAAAAACAGTTTAGGCAATTCCAGGATTTCCAGTAGGAAACTGATCCCTCTAAGGTCTGTTGAGAGCAAGCCTTTCTGTCCTGCCAGCAGCCTTAAAACTCAGCAGCCCCAGCCAGGATGGGGTGGGGAGATGCTGCTGCAGGGTGAAGTCAGCCCCAAGCAAGAACATGTTTGCCCTCTGCTCTTTGAGCTTGCTTTGGGCACTGACAGGTATTGGGAAGATAAATTCCTTTCTTGCAAAACCGTTGTTTTATTAGTGGTCTGGCTGAAATGCAGCAGCTGATCATGCAATTACACCAAAAGCATTTCACTGGAAAGGAAAAGAAATGTCTTGTGGAAATGTCTTGTGATCCTCCTTAATTCACTAATAAAAGATGGCCATGGAGCTCCTGTCTGTGGCAGCACTAAAGAACCCCTTCCTTCTAACATCGGACAAGATCTGTATTAGAGTGAGTGACAGAGAAAGACCCTGAAGGCTACTCTGCTCTCCTGGCATCCCACCATGGTGTCACCTCCAAGTCTTAAACACATCTCCTGTAACCTTTAAAAGGTGCATATGTATCCTCAACCCTCACTGGCACAGGGATATACCCTCAGCCTGGGGCTTTAAAAAAAGAAAGATTCAATTCACTGGATTTACTTTAATTGACAAGATTTGGTGTGCAAAAAACAGCAGTAGATGGAGCAAAAGTCAGATCTGTAGGAGCACAAACCTCTCCTTTGACCTGGCTGTGGAGCAAACTGAGGGCTAGCTGCTCAAAGCAGCCCAGGGAACACGCACTTGGAGGTTGTGGAGCAAAGAAGGGACAGTAAAAGGGCTGGAAGGTATGTCCTATGAGGAGCGGATGAGGACTTTGGGCTTATCTAGTTTGGAGAAAAAGAGGCTGAGGGGCAACCTCACTGCTCTCTACAGCTTCTTGAGTAGGGGTAAGGGGAGGGAGATGCTGATGTCTTCCCCCTGGTATCCAGTGGTAGGACATGTAGGAATGGTTCACAGCTGCACCAGGGGAGGTTTAGACTGGGTATTAGGAGGCACTTCTTTACCAAGAGGGTGATCAAACACTGGAACAGGCTTCTTATAGAGGTGGTTGATGTCCGAAGCCTGACAGTGTTGCAGAGGCATTGGGACGATGACCTTAATAACATCCTTTAACTTGGTCAGCCCTGAACTGCTCAGGCAGTTGGTCTAGATGGTCATTGTAGGTCCCTTCCAACTGAAATACTCTATTCTATTCTAGGCATTATGGTCAGAGCTGCCCGTCTGAGGTTTGTCTTTAAGGAATAAACATCCCATCTGTGCAGCCCAAATAGCTGTACTCCTCTGGTCCAGGGAGCTTGAAAAGCTCTGAGCAGGTAGCCTGCAAAACTGCAGGTCTGTCCTCCATGCACTTTCAGGGACTGAATGAGCCTTAAAACACTTCAGTAATTTATTTCAATTAGTTCCTTTCAACCTGCCATCTCAGGCATAATAAAAAGTGAATTACTTATTAGTTCTGAGGCTTCACCTTTCTTTAAGGAAAAGAGATGCTGCCCACTGCCCATGATGGGATGGGCAAGACCGCAGGTAGTACCGCTCCCCAGTAGCTGTTCCTGGGTAGCACCACTCTGGATTTGCAGGATGGTGCCCAGCAGGACTTCTGCTTTCCTCATCTCCCCACGCATGTCAAAACCAAGGCTGCTTGGATTCAAAATGCTACTGTGTACAGTCAGGATACCGGACTTGAGTGACCTCAGCAAGCAGCTGAATGATAACACGAGCCACTACCAAGTTTGCTCTGCCATGATGAGCAGTGCAAACTCTGCAGCTCCCCAGCACATCCCACTCCCAGCCAACTGCCACAGGAGCAGAACTAACACAACAAGGTCCTGCTCCCCTTCCCACCACCCTCTCCCATGCTGCCAGCATGCTTTGAGCCCATTCACCTCTGCCCAGAAGGAGAAGCTTTGGCAGTGAGCAAACAGTGCCTGGGAAGTCACTTAGTGCCTGCCTCACCCCCAGAGCAGGTTTATTCATCTGCTACTCTTAGCAGTTTAAAATCACTTTATAAAAGTGGCCAGCAGGATGCCATGGTGTCCCTGGCCAAGCCATGCCAGCACCTTGCCAGCCTGCCCCTCACTCTCCTGCTTTTAATCCCATTTTAAATGCTTCCTTGAAATGCACCCATAGGCACTTCTTTTACAAATGGAGGGCTCAGAGCTTTGCAGCCCAAGCAACACTTCATCAGGAAAGCAAGTTAAAACCTGGGGGGGCAGTTCACTTCCCACTTTCCAGCTACCCCAAAGGAGAAGACACTTACCCTCAAGCCAAGGGAGGAGGCAAATACAGCCCAGGCTGAGCCTGAAAAGCTCCATGGTCTGCCAGCACAGCAGGGGTTAAGGAGCCCCCGAAGCCTCTTGCCCACGAGGACTGCCAGGCAGCTCACTTTTCCCCCTTCTTCTGTCATTCACAGCAGAAAAACCTGCTGGGGAGAGAAAAAATCTTTTGTCTTAGAGCTGGAGACTTGGCAACTGGCTTATCAGCAAAGGATCAGCTTGGAGACAGGTCCTGCTCAGCAGTTATCCCTTAGGAGAAACCATATGACGAGCCAGGATTGGGAGGAGGACACACACTGGACTGAGATGCTCGCAGCCACCAGGCTCAGCTCCTTAGCAGCGACGGTGGCTCCCAACAATGAGAGGCGAATGCTAAGCAGGCTGGCGGGCTGCCTTTGCCGGGGCTGGGAGCGGAGGAGGATGCAGGGCTGGCCTGGCAAGAAAAAGCCGAAGTTTGGCAGGAGTGCCTGGAGGGGCGTGGGATGCCTCTGCTGAAACCCTGCACTTGGCCGTTTCCCTGTTTTCTCTTTAGGGAGAAATATCCGTGGCCAAGATGAGTTTAAGCACCGTTATAGGTCACAGTGGAAATAAAACCTCACAAGCTGGCTGCAGGTGTCCCAGAGCTGGAGAGTGATGGGCGTTGGAGCTGAGTTCCTGGCTAGGGAGCAGGGTCCTGCTGTGGGTCTGCCCTGATGCTTGCCCCGATGGTTACTCAGGTCGAGTTTGGCTTTTTATGCATCAGTCTGGGCTCTGCAGAGCAGGAAAACCACACGTCCCTCTCTGAGGGACAGCAGCAAAGGCTGTCAGGTCAAATAGCAGCGGGGGAAGCCAGAGACAGAATTTTACTAGTGAGATACTCCCATTCAGCCACAATCTCTCTGCACTTGTCTGTCCCACCTGCTCACTGGGGTCCTTCTTGCCCAGATATATCATTAGTCCTTTTGCATAAAAAACACCCCCAACATAAAAATGATGGCTTCACATTCACTTTTGTGGTCAAGTCCTGGATGACACCAATGTCACATCTCCTGGCTCTGCCCATGAGACAAGGAGTAACTTCAAGAGCAGGGAGCTGCTTCATTCAGTGGCCAAGCCATCAAATTAAACAGCACAGTGTTGGCATCCGTGCAAGGGCATAGGCTCCGTCAGAGCCTTGTGAAGCTGCAGTGCCCAGCCCTGGGCTAACAGCTCCCAGCTTTCCCCTTCTCAGAGTGGGGATCTGGCTTCAAACCAGAGCGGCTTCTTCCCAGGTGGATGCGGATGTGGTGAGGGATATCCTACAGCCAAACAAAAGGGAAGGCTGGGATAAGTTCTTGCCCTGACGAGGTTGCTCCTGGCTGGCTGTAGCACTGCACTCAAGAAAAATACCACAGACTGGGTTTCTTTGGGATTGGTCTTTTCCCCATGGGAAGGTGTCAAGTTGCACTAAATGCCAGGCATTTTTAATTTAAAAAAGTACAGATGTTAAACTCTCCTCTGCATGACTGGGGTTGAAAATACAAACGGTCTCCACCATATTCATCAAGCAAGCATGTCTCTCCCACAGGAGGAAGAGGAGAGGGAAGAGCTCAGGGTGCAGGTGTCTCCCCATTGGATGGAGAGCATCACAGTGAATATCCTGGTGAAAAGGTCGCTGGGCACTTCTATCATGGATCATGCTATTGCTCCGACCCTGGGAGCTGGTGCATCTCCCATGTTTCTCCTGGCTCTTCCATCCATGTAACACAAGGGAAACTGAGGCATATAGAGACTGTGATCTGCCCAAATCCATGAAGTCTGTCTCTGAGATCCTCAATATCACATTTCTCCCAAGACACTGGATTGCAGTTGCTTTTTGACACCCAGAAAATCTGGCCCTGTATGTGCCAGGAAGGTGTCCTCCTCCTGCCAGGCAGAGGGCTGTCAGGGATCTTTGCTGCAGTTTTAGGGTGGGAAGGACCATGCAGGCTCAGGCTACAGGTCTATCCTCAGATCTGAATCCAGCCCAGACCTGCAGAGGATGCTGAGGGAAAAACTAAGAAAATAGTAAGTTTGTTACCTACTCTTTTCCTACCAGCTCAGGATTTCCTAATCCCAGTAGTTTAGCAGCTCTTCTCCCCCTGTGTGATGAGCAGATCAGGTTTTGCCCTGGGCAAGCCCACTACCACCTCCACGGCATCTATTCCCATTACTTCCCTCCTTCCTGCAGGTATTTAACCTTGCCAGGACCTTCCCTTTTATTCTGAGTCTCCTCTGTTCCTGTTGGGGCCTTTTAAACTCAGTGCAAAGTCTTTAGGAAATTCATGTGTTTTCTGCTCCAGGTGGGAACCCAGCTTTTTGAAGGGCATCTTCTTGCTTCGAATAATGTCTCCCACCTGCTCTTAAGCCACTTTCTTGCCCTAAGGAAAGGAAGGAAAAGTGTCTGACTTTTCTTCTAGAGGGGTTGTGCTGGTGCTCCTCTTCCAATGTGATGCCCTGAAGCATTTCAGCTCAGCTGTCCCCTGTGTCTGGTGCCATCATCTCAGTCTGGCATCAAGGTTGATGAGGGATGCCACAGCACAGAACCTGGCTGCTTTCATTGCTGCCCACCACCCTGCCATGGGGCACTCGACAAGAGGTCTGTTCCATCTGGAGATCTGCTCCATCAGAAATGCAACTTAACACTGTATCCAAAGGCAAACCCTTTTTTTCTGGCTTTGGCATTCCCTTAACAAGATACAGGATATTCAGGATGCCACTGAACCCGTCACTAGCACCGGATTGAGGAGACCCTAACCCAGAAATGGATGCCATTTTTAACCCCTAGAGAAAAGTGGTCAGTCTAAAAGTGATGTGTCAGCACAGGTCAAAATGAATCAGTTGAACATCAGCCACTGAGATTTTCAGGGTTTCAGGACACCACTTTGGCCTTATTGCTTATATATGCAAGGAAATATTTGCATATCAAATTGCTCCATAGCCTTAGAGCCTATTCTTCCATGACATCTCCTTATGTGTAGGGATGCTTTCTTCAAAATAATTTCCACAGCTTTTCCTGGGCTGGCCCTAGGATCAAGCTACTTTCCAGCTGTGATCTCTCCAACACAGTGTAGGATTGTCCTATAATTGCTGTCTCTCGGTCACATAATTTCTATGCCCGGTTAGTCCTTGCAGACCTGAGTCCCATGGAGCAGCCTAGTTCTTGGCTCCACCTGTCAATTTGATGGCTGCATTGCTTTTCCCTCTTCATTTTGCAGCTCATGGTGAACTTAAACAGAGTGAAGTGATGAGCAAGTGAAACTTCATCTCCTGACAGGGACATGACATTACCCAACACATTTTCAAACATAGGTATTACTCCCCAGCCAGCCCAATGCAGCCCCGTCTGGTGTGGGACTGGTGCTGCTTTCTGGCACACAGCAGCTGGGAGAGCAAGCAGAGAGAAATATTTCACTAACCTAAAACCCAAGGGATGCTCAGGAACAGCACAGCTGTCCGTTAGGCTTTCACACCAGCTCTGAAGCCAGCAAATTCTTTACTGAACTTAAAATCTGAGCTCATTCTTGTACTCTCAGTATCATCCCAGGACAGGGATGGCAAAACTCCCAGCAGGTCCCTCGGGTGAGGAGGGCTGGGGCTCTGGGGGGTTCTTTGGTTGTTGTTCTCCAGCATGAAACCGTCCTTTCTCCCTGTGTGACCTCCTTTGGACAGAGGTGCAAATGATCATTAGCTTTCTTTTCAGCTGTCTGGCCTTTTGCAGATTTTTCCGTCTGCCTGCCTGGTTCAAAGTGATTGTGAAAGGATCAGCTTCTGCCATGTTGGGCAATTTCTGAAAAACACAGGGATATCTCCCTTGCTGAGATTTCGTGGTAAAACTCCTGTCACATCCCTCTGACTACTGGCTGGCACTAATCACAATTTGTTCCTCCATCAACATCCACTTTGAAGATGGGCTTTCATTGCCCTGGTTGAAGTTGGATAAGTGCTGAGGCAAGCTGAGGGGGTCTCGCCATGATGGGGTTGTCTCTGCAGTGAAACCTTTGATCACAAAGAAGCACTTGGCATCAAAGGTATAGGAAAATAACCACAGTAAAGATTCTGTATCTCCAAGAAGGGATGCAGAAGGGAAAAGAGACTTTTACATACCCACGGCTGGGAAATTGAGCTGGTTTGGGATAAAGCAGCATCTCCAGAGATGTCTGAGTTAGATGTGGCCCTTGCAGCCCTGCTCCCCTGTGAGCAGCCAGCTGAGACTGTGGGGAGCCCAGAGCAGATGCCCTCAGCCTGCCTGAGAGCTTCATCTCACACTGTGGGCGCATCAGTGCTTCAAGAAGTCCCACAGGGGCAGGTATGAGATAAATTGCCCCAGAACTCTCATCCTGGCAGGCAGTTGGCTTAACAGATGCAGAGCCTGAAGCATCCATCAAGGACCTACATGGAGCATTTGATGCTCATAGTAGGTCCCTGTCTCAGTTTCCCAAGAAAATTGCAACTAAGAGTGGTTCCCCTCCAAGGTGAAAGGCTTCAAGCATTGAGACTTTTTTATCTCACTGCTGTCGCAGGCAGTTCCCAAGGGCTCCTTCTCCAAGCAGAGCCTTCAACTGAGCCTGGGTCTAAGTGGGAGAAAGCCCAGTTCAGAACCAAGTTCCTTCCAGGCTTATTGCTTCACCTGGCCCAAGCCCAGCTCACTGACTTCATTCAGAGAAGCCTGAGATGAGAGCACCCTCTTTTCCCACATTTTTCCTATATTTCCACTGTCCCCCAGTGCTTACATAATTGCAGCGGCAGCACACGACAACCTTTTTTTCCCCTTGTCTGTGCTTTGCTTATCACTCTCTGCTCAGTTTGCTTCTTCATCGGGGGAGGCACCTCGACAGTTCCCTGGAGCTCCTCACAAGCACTGATCCTGATGCAACAGGGTCAGACAGGCTCGGTGTTGCCTAGGGGGTTATCTGATGACTGGTCACTCTGCAGCCGGGTTTCAGCATGGGCCACTGGCTCAGCAGATGGAGCTCCTTCCCAAGGATGCGAGCAGAGCGTCTCTGCAGAGTGCAGCAGGATGCTATGGCCACTACTTGCAGCTTGGAGCAGCACATGGACACTGTGCAGGCTCAGGAGTCAGAGAAAGCCCTGAAATGAGGAAAAAGTTGATCTTGCAGTTTTTTTCTGCTGGCTTGGAAAGAAGGAGTTTGTTCATATAAGAGGGTGGAAGTGGGACTCTCCATTGCCCGCTCCTATAGCATTTAGGACTGAAAGACCTGTACAGCAAACTCTGCTTTATTCCCAGTAGTGAGGGACTGTGATTCTCTTGATAAGGAAAAAGGTCCGGCAATATTTCTGCTCTGGATTTGCGTGACTCCAGGGGGCTTATAGCACTGTCAGGCTTACATGGGTTTACCGTCTTCACAGCAGCACTTTGTACAGGCACAAGCCAGCAGAGACTGCGCAGCCCCCTTCGCACTGAGGTGAGCTAAAATCTCTCCAGGCATCAGGAGCCATGGGGAGCTGTGCAGAGAACCCCAGATCAGCATGGTTGCCAGAAATAAGACTACTCAGAGCAGTTTGGTGGGCATTGAGCTGATGCAGGTCTCTCCATGTCGCTGGTGCATCCCTGCAGAATACAGCCATGAGACTCCCGGCAGGTCGGACTCTGTTGCTGATATGGGGTTAATATGAACCAAACTGTTATTTCAGCTCAGGGACCTGGACAAGATCCCCAAGGGCCAACGGTCAGGTGGTGAGGCCAGTCATCACTGTTGTCCTCGCTGGAGCTATCAGGAATTGCTCAAAGCCCAGAGCTGGGGTGAGAGGGGCACACAGTGCTCTGACTAATATCCTCCCTGCTTCGGGGCACAAGAGAGCTTTGATTTTTTTTCCCTGCTCCTACCGGAAAGACTCCATCCACGTCCACGAACGACGGTGCCCCTACCTGCACCACATGGACTGCAGAGTGTCCTTGGCAATGTCACCTCACCCTCTGCATCCATCCCCCAGCCACTTCCCCCTTACGTTAAGCCTTGTTGGCTTTGTAGCTAATCTGTGGCAGCTCATGCAATAACCTTGGCTCTCCCTTGCTCCCCTTTGGCTGCAGCGATACCAGATACCTCTTTTCTCACATCATCTATACACACAGAATAAATGGTGAGCAAACCTCCCCCAGGCCCCTTTTAGCAATAAATCCCCCATACGATGCCTGCGTGTGCCAGGCTGCTGTGGGAAATGAGGGCTGATGGGAACTGCTTTCTTCCTTGGGTGTGTTTTCTGTTACAAAGCTGCCATTTGAAACAGATTAAAAGAGCTCAGTAAATGATTAATGAGTTCTTGCAGAGTTTGACAGGGCAACAGTTTGTTTATGACCATAGCTTATAGCTACCTATGGCACTTTCTTCTAGAACACGTCATACACCTTCCCTATGAGCACCTGATAATGACTCCTAAGTGTTTGGTAACCTGTTATAAAAGGAATCTTAATATAGAAATCTATCCCTTTATTTAAAGACAGAATTGTTTGCTGATGAGTTGTTTGATGAGTGATCTTCCCCCTGCACCAGCAGGCAGGTAAATATGTTGGAAGGGCAAAAGTCTGAGGATTCAGGTGTCACACAGCTGGGGCCTGGCCTGAGGTGGGACGAACTTGTGCCTCACGTGCCAAGAGATCAGGGGGGTTTCTGGGGATAGATTTTGGAGGAGGCTCTGAGGGTATGTGGACAAAGGAGTTTAGGGGCTTAGCTGCCCTTTGAGCTGGCTGACCCTTGCTTAGCTCCCATTTAAGAGGTGTCTAAAGTTCCGGCTCATTTTCTACATGTCATGGTGCTGGGTATGTCAATGTTTAATCTGTGCATGCTAAGGTCTGCTTAGATCCTTGCGGGGAGGACTCGCGACTCCTTTCAGAGGAAAGCCTGGGGGATTGATGGGGTTGGACCTGTACCAGATTTACCACCTGATAAACCATCCCAAATACAGTCCCAGTGTGCCTGCATCCCTGGGGCATCTGGTTTTCAGGGCATTCTGGGAAGATTTGGCCCATCCTTGCTTGGAAGCCATTGCACTTTGCCTGCGTTAATTAAATATTCACTGGAGCTGAGAGGTTTTGCAAGGACCAGTTAAATATTTACAGGGAAGGGATGCTATGATGCCACAATGCCATGGACAGAGCAAGGAAAAGGCTGGATCCAGGCTCTGTGTGACCGACACGTGCCCCTTGGCAGCACTCCTCATCACCCCCAGGCAGCTCTCAGGCTGCTGGCTTGGCTAGCAGACGTTTAATGCTTTCATGAGACATAAGCGTTGAAGGACAGGAGTTTGCAGCTTCAGATACTCCCTTAACCCCAGGGATATATATCCCAGGAATCCCAATTTCACCCTGCTCTGCCTCCAGATATGCCAGCACCTGATCTTCTGCCCCTGGGTAAACCAGTGGATCTAAAGTGATTGTCTGGGAGAGAAATCACTGCATTAAAAAGCGGGAAACTTCACACACATCCCTTATTCTTGTAGGGGTTTTGGAGTCCTGACGTCTGCATGTGTTGGGTTTTTTTACTATGTTGTTATTTAAAATTAAAAAAAAAAAAAAAGCAGAAGTTCTGAAAAACTTGTTTCCCTCTCCCTTTCCCTTCCTTGTTTTTTCACTCTGGAAAATGGTGGGGCTCATCTTAAAGAAAAGCCCTGTCTCCAAGCTGGGTGGGAGGGCAAAAGGAGGAAGGAGGAAGAGGAGGAAAGTTCTGAGGGCGGCAACCAAGGACTGACCCAGCACATAAAATCATCTTCAAAGCAAAAGGGCTTGTTTTGCAAAAACACCAGGGTTTCGCTGGAAACCACCCGAGCTGGAGCCGCAAAGCCATGTCAGGAGCTGGGCCAGCACCGGGGAGCCTGCCAGGTCTGAGCACTTTGGGGCTGGCAAAGTGCCCTGAGTGCGCCTGTAATCCAACCTGCTCCCCAAAACCGTCCCTGTCCTGGAACCACCACCTCTTGGGGTAGCAGCAACCTTCCTTGTCTCACCCCCTACCCCAGACGGGGCTCACTCGGGAAGGTTTTTATCTTCTCTGGCACTTTTTCGCAGCAAAGTCTCGCTCACCCTGAGAGCGTGTCACAAAAAACAACCGAGAGGCTCATGCGGGTGGTTGGGAGGTTGCTGCGATCGATCCCAAATGCAGTGACCTGTGGTATTTTTAATGGCTCCCTAGGCAGCTTATCTTCTCTGTATACTTAGATACTGATGTCATGGTGGTGAGGGTAAATACGCCCGGTATGTATTGCCAGGCATGGCTCAGAGGAGCAAACTGGCTCTTTTCCCTCCTCTCCATACAGTCTGCTCCTGTGAATTTTCATCCTGTCAGATCACACAGACCCCAGGACAGGGCCAGGGAAGCTGGGAGACAGGTTGCACAGAGTGTGTTGCCTGGAGCCACCTGCCTCAGTTTCCCCCACCTGTCATTTTTGTTGACTGATTTCTGTTTTTCAGATGCTGTGAGCTGCCCTACACCGGCTGGCTTGGTGGCACTTGATGGAGCTGGGACATATGTCGTCTTTTTGTGCATTTCTCAGCAAAACAAGGGTTTAATGTAGTCCTGGTGTTGCAACAACTTCAGTTTGACACCCCCATCCCCAGACTCTGTGCCTAAATATTTTCTACCCTCTCTGTACTGTAGCATCTTGCCTGGCATAAGCCTGGGAGTTACCGAAAGTGAATTAGGATAAAAAATGGAGATGCAGATGCGGGGAAACATCCTCTTTTTCCCCTGGCCAGGCAAGAGGGGCTGTCCCACTGTGACGTCTCCAGGACAGGCAGCTGAAGGGCTCTGCCCAGGCTCCCTGGAGCAGCGCAGTGCCGGCTACAAAGCCTGTGTGTCCCCTTGTCGCCATGCAGCTCAGGGAAGGAGCAAAGTGCAGGGAGATAAAACATCGCTCGCCGGCTGCATCCCTGGTGGGTGGTGGGGAATGGCAGGCAGAGGCTGGACACTTCAGCACAGCATTTCTCTGCCTGCATTTGATGCAGAGAAGTTGCGGACAGGTGGTAAAATCCGGCAGGGTGTGTAATTAATGTGAAAACAGATCAGCTTGTGATGTCCATCTTGTATGCTCAGGTACCAGTCCCTGTCTCCGGCCCCATTCTCTTGTAGGCTCTGGCCTGACTTTCATCCCCTCGCCCTTGCTCTGTGGGATGCACTGAGACTGCAGCCAAGAGAAGGTCACGGGAATCCTGGCACAGCCCCATTCCGAAAAAGCTCAGCCCAGCTGCCAGTGAACGGGCTGCCGCTGCACAGGGCAGAGCAAGCCAGAGCCGCACAGCCAGGGCTGCACATGGGAGGAGAGGGCCTGCCGACCACAGCTATCAAGATTTAACTGTTTTTTTTGTGTATTTATAACCTTCTGCTTCATGAAATAACACTGCAGGTGTGAGTGGCGAGGCTTCGGAAAGGAGACTCTGGTCCCCTTCATACAGGGTCTTGGATTTTATACCAACAGTTGGAAAAAATTCGGCAGCAAATTTTCTAACTAAGGAGACATGGACAGTCTGATTACCCACCGTGCGGGAAAACACGGAAATGCTCAAAAGGGGGATGCCAAAGACACGCCTTTGCCCAAAAACATCAAGCCAGTGGAGAAGAAGCCCTCCAAGGAGCTGAGGCCCATGCTCGGGTCCATCTTGCTGGGCCTCATCCTGTTCATTGCTGCGGTGGTGGCCTGGTGCTACTACACGGTGTCCCTGCGGAAGGCGGAGCGGCTCAAGACGGAGCTGATGGACCTGCGGGCGGATGGCTTCGTCATCAGAAACCAGCACGGGGAGGTGGTCTTCCGTCTGGCCTTCCGCTCGGGCAGCCTGGACCTGGAGTCGTGCTCCAAGGAGGGCGAGATTTTGAGCTGCACGCGGTCGGGCAGGGGGCCACTCAACTTCTTCATCCAGACGGTCAAGCCCAAGGACACGGTGATGTGCTACCGCGTGCGCTGGGAGGAGCTGGCAGCTGGCCCGGCGGTGGAGCACACCATGTTCTGGGAGGACGCCCACTGGTACGGGGGCTCAGAGATGAGCACCCAGCACTGGCCCATCCGCCTGGCCGGCTACCAGGAGCCCGTGCCCTATGTGACGAGCGATGTCTACTCCTTCCGCGACAGCTTTGGTGGCATCCTCGAGCGCTACTGGCTCTCCTCCAAGGCAGCAGCCATCAAGATCAACGACTCCGTGCCTTTCCACCTAGGCTTCAACGCCACCGAGCGCGCCCTCTTCTTCCAGGCCCGCTACAAGGACTCGCCCTACAAGCCCCCGCCGGGGCAGCAGCCCTTCCCCGAGCTCAGCTACCGCGTCTGTGTGGGCTCTGACGTCACCTCCATCCACAAGTACATGGTGCGCAGGTACTTCAACAAGCCCTCCAAGATCCCCGCCGAGAATGCTTTCCGATACCCCATCTGGTCCACCTGGGCTCTCTACAAGAATGATATTGACCAGGATAAACTCTTGCGATTTGCTGAAAAAATCAAGAAGTACCGTTTCAACTGCAGCCACATTGAAATTGATGACATGTACACGCAAGCCTATGGGGACTTTGACTTTGACCCTGTCAAGTTCCCCAATGTAACAGAGATGTTTGCAAAACTGAGGGAAGATGGGTTCAAAGTCACCCTGTGGATTCATCCCTTTGTACACATAGATTCCTCCAATTTTGGAGTGGGGATCGAGCGTCAGCTGTTCATCAAGGAGCCATCAGGACGACTGCCAGCAATGGTAGAGTGGTGGAACGGCATCGGAGCCATCCTTGACTTCACCAACCCAGCAGCCCGGGACTGGTTCCAGAGCCAGCTGCGCCAGCTCCGACACAAGTATGGCATCTCATCCTTCAAGTTCGATGCGGGTGAGACCAGCTACCTGCCCAAGCAGTTCAGCACCTTCCGCCCACTCTCAGACCCCAGCATCTGGTCACGGCGTTACACGGAGATGGCCATCCCCTTCTACGAGCTAGCTGAGGTGCGGGTGGGCTACCAATCGCAGAACATCTCCTGCTTCTTCCGTATCATTGACCGTGACTCCGTCTGGGGCTATGAGCTTGGTCTCAAGTCCCTCATCCCCACAGTGCTCACCATCAGCATGCTGGGGTACCCATTTGTACTGCCAGATATGATTGGAGGAAACTTCCTCCCCAACAAGACAGACGGTGCGGTGGAGATCCCTGACCGGGAGCTGTACATCCGGTGGCTGGAGCTGTCAGCCTTCATGCCCTCCATGCAGTTCTCCATCCCCCCCTGGCTCTATGACAAGGAGGTGGTAGAGATTGCACAGAAGTTCACGGAGCTTCATGAGTCACTGGTGGCCCCACTGCTGCTGGAGCTGGCTGGGGAAGTCACTGACACGGGTGACCCCATCATCCGTCCCATCTGGTGGATCTCGCCCCGCGACGAGGCCGCTCACAGGATCGACTCCCAGTTCCTCATTGGGGACACCCTCATGGTGGCCCCTGTCCTGGAGATGGGCAAACAGGAGCGTGACGTTTACCTGCCGGCGGGCAAGTGGCGCAGCTACAAGGGGGAGTTGTTTGAGAAGACGCCAGTGCTGCTCACGGACTATCCCGTTGACCTGGACGAAGTCGCCTATTTCCTCTGGGTTTCCTAACAGGCTCATCTATCAGCTATGCAATAGTCTCAGGGATTAATGAATGAATAGCTTGAATGACCTGGGAATTCTAATAGTTTTTAAAGCAGAACTACTTCAGTATGGCATTTGAAGAAAACAGTGTGACCTCTCTTATTTGTGGCAAGTGCTGTAGAATAACTTACTTTTTAAAATATATTGGATGGCTGTCTTTATTATTGCAGTATGAGAAATAGAATGTATAGAAACACAGCCTCTGCTCATAATCTTTTCCCAGAAAGAAATGCCATGCATGCTTCTGATTTATAAAGTAAATTACATGGACTCCTTTGTTAGCCAGTTTCACAGCTGATCCCTTGAGATATATATACTTTCATTTACTTAGTGAGGGAGGCAGTTGCAGTGGAGCACTTTTTTTTACAAAAAGTACTCTGTGATTATCCTGAAGAGGAAAGCATCCAATTTTCGGCCTGCACATCAAACGGATGCTGATGCAGGAGTAAGGGGAGTTTGCGTTCCTACAGCCTCAGATATCTGAGCAAGGAGAAAGAAGCTACAGCACTTACTGATGCTGCGGCAACCGTTTCCCCCCCTTTTTTGGAAGAAATTATTGAGAACCATGCCTGTGGTGTGGATAGAGCCAAGCCTGTAAGCATGTGGTGAAATCTCATGGCAGGCAAGATTAAAACGTGCATGGTCGTGCATGGGTTTGGACCTAATAGGATCCATGTGTGTTTTGGGACCATGTTTAGAGCCAAAGGGTGTGATCCTTCAGGTCCCAGGAGAGGGCTTGGCCATCATCCTCCTGAGAAATCTCAGACAATTAACAAACCAGCCCAAGTGCCCTCCTGCCTCAGTTTTCACATGGAAAATGTTCTCCCATGCCACCAGTTGTGTTGATGGAGATCCTTGTCCATGAGCCACCATCCTTTGGCCCAGCAAGATGATTTCTCCTGGGTGAAGGTGTCTCAGAAGCACCTGCAGGCTTAGGGTAAGCAGGCTCGCTGTGAAATGCTCTCTACTCTTGGTCCAATCTTCCCTGTTTTAAAGCAAAGAGAAGTCTAAAGGAGACATGACTGAGCAGTTTAGGAGAGTCCTGAGGCCTCTGGGCTGCAAAACCCCTTCCCAAAGTGAGAGACCAATTCCTTTGCTGACTCCAGCGCGCTGCTAGTAGGCACCTTAGAGGTAAAGCTGTGCGTGTCCCCAAAGCATAAGACAGCTCCTTTCTTTAGGGTTTTGCCCCAGAGCTGGTCCATGTAAAAAGTAAACAGGGGCTGGAGAACACTGCACTCACTCCAGAGCTGGTTCAGTGCACAGGTGAAGCAGACCCAAAACCAGCTCAGACACCCATCATCCATCAGTGATGCTACAAGAACCCTATATGGTCACAGTGGCACAAGAGCAGTGCTAAGTGTGATGAGACGGAATATCTGAGCTAGGGGAGGTTTGGACTACTACACTGACAGGGTTATCAAGCATTGGAACAGGCTGCCCATGGAAGTCGTAGAATCCTCATCCCTGGAGGTATTTAAAAGACAGGTAGACATGGTGCTTAGCGACATGGTGTAGTGATGGTTTTTGTGAGTGTCAGGTTGATGGTTGGACTCGATGATCTGAAAGGTCCCTTCCAACCTAGGCAATTCTATGACTCAGTGATTTTCTAGATGCCCCTGAAAGCAGCTCGAGCTGCAGTAATGTTATCTCTGCTGTGGCAAGGGGGAGGGAAAAACCTGCTTTGATCCAGGGATGTGAAAGGGAAAGCAATGCTTGGTCTAGCAGCGGTGTTCAGGGTTAACAGACCATCTCTAGGTACTTACCAGGGCTTTCTTATACTCCAGGAGAGTGGTTTCCACCGATGTATCTCCCCTGAGGACAAGAAAGCATTTCTGAATTCTTTCTCTCTCAGTGGCTGCTTTGAAGCCCTGATGGTCCCTTACAGCTGGGTTCAGGGCAACTGGAGGGTCCCAGGAGGCCCCAGCAAAATTCCTCTGGTGGCTGTTGCAGCAAGAAAAAATCTTTCTGAAAAGCTGATGCCCATGGTGCTGGAGAGAGGTGGGAGACCCAGGCTCCAGCCCCCTCACACCACATCTCTACCCCCCATAATCAGCGTGCTCTGTATGCACACGCACGGCTCTGCCGCCTGCCTCCATCGCAGCTGGGGGGGGGAAAAAAGGCATCACTGAGATTTTCTGCAGACTCTGGGGGTGAGCTGCCTGGTCCCATTCGGCTGCAAAAATCTTTCCCCCAAATCCCGGTCCCTTTCTGGTCTTTCGCCCAGTGCCTTTCCTTACTGCCCAGCCGAGTTGTGGGGAGCCACAGGGGATTGGTGCTGGAGGCATTCTGTGAAATGGTGGCACGGTGGCCACCATCCACACCCTCCTGCCACACTGGGGCTGTGTGCTGCTGGTGGGACTTCTTGTTTGCCTTGCTAAGCTTCAGTCTGTGTTGTTTTTTTGCACTCCCAGAAGCTACTGGTGACATGAGACTCTCTGACAGCACATCGTTCACCCCAGCCTGCCTGGTTTTTTGATGGGGGGAGTTTTTTGCTCTTAATCTTTGATGATGGCTGAGTTAAAAACCACTCAGCTCTACTGTCAAAAAATAATAGTAAAATAAATAAAAATCCCCACTTTTCTCTACTTGGCCCCTGGGATTTTGCATCAGCCCAGAGCATCTTTATGGCTCTTTTGTCATGAGGGATCTGCAGGTTGGCAGGTCCCGCCTGGCTCAGGATGAGCTGTGGTTGAGGAGGTTGGTTCTTCCCTGAGGCTGCCAGTCTGGCCGTGTGCCCGAAGGGACTCTGCGGCTGTCAGCTTGTCCTTTCACCATGGTCCTCCCCAGCCTTGGGCTTTGCCTGCCTGTAGTGTTTTTCTTACTTTTATTAAACGTGTGATTTCAGGCAGGGATGGACACGCTCCCATCCAGATTCTCATGGGTCTGCTGTCACCCATAGGCATCTCCTTGAAAGGACCACGAAGATGATCAGAGGCTGGAGCACCTCTCCTATGAGGACAGACTGAGAGAGTTGGGGTTGTTCAGCCTGCAGAAGAGAAGGCTCCAAGGAGACCTTATAGTGGCCTACTGGTATCTTAAGGGGGCCTACAGGAAAGCTGGTGAGGGATTTTTTAGGATGTCGGGTAATGGTAGGATTAGAGGGCATGGATTAAAACTAGAGATGAGACGATTCAGACTGGACATTAGGAAGAAGTTCTTCACCATAAGGGTGGTGAGACACTGGAACAGGTTGCCCAGAGAGGTGGTGGAAGCCCCATCCCTGGAAGTTTTTAAGGCCAGGCTGGATGGGGCTCTGAGCAACCTGATTGAGTGGGAGANACTGTGTGGGTGGTGAGGCAGTGGAACAGGTTGCCCACGGAAGTTGTCAGTCCCTGGAGGTGTTCAAGGCCAGGCTGGCAGCCTGGTCTATTGGGAGGTGTCCCTGCCCATGGCAAGGGGGTGGAACAAGATGAGCTTTAAGGTCCCTTCCAACCTGAACCATTCTGTGATTCTGTGTTTCTGTGAAATCTGATTAGAAACGAATTGGGCTTTTGCTGTAGCCCCACTGGGGTTTGGACTTTGCCATCAACACTCATTCATCCCTGTGCCATACACAGCCATTTAGCTGGGACCCAGCACAAACCAGACTTCCCTCGCTGTCCCCACATCCCCAGTGAGCCTCACACACCCTCCCTGCACACAGTGCCAGCTTTTTGGGAGGATGCAAACCACAACCAAAACCAAACGCACCCATTCCAAGGAGGACTTCTGCACTATTGAGGCTTCGCTAAAAGGCTGCAAGTCCTGCAAGCTGCTGACCCGGCCCCAGGCCTCCATCCAGCAGCAGCTTCACCCCTGCCATGTGACCATCAGCCCAATGTATGGATGCCACTTGCACCCAAGGGAGAAGGCAAAGGAAAAGCATTGGGAAAACGTCTTTTATTGCAACAGGAGCAAACCAAAGTCCGTCTCATTGCCCAAACTGAGCTCTGTGTGTTGGCCAGTGCTAGTGTTGCCCAGGTGGCACAAGGCAGGCTGTGGTTTGTACCATAACAGATGGAAAGGGCAGGAAAAAACATTGTGTGGGGCAAAGTGGGGCTTGGCAGGCCCCTAAATGTTTCACATGCTCCATTGCTGGCACTCCCATAGCCACAAAATTCTGCTCTCTCCCCCTCCCAGCCATCAGCATCATCTGGGGGCAGTGGGGACAGCCAGGGCCCAGACGGACCTTCTGGAGTGCCCAAGGGAAGACAAGAGCAGGCTCTTCCTCTTCAGTGTCTGCAAACAGTCCCAAAGCACGTGCCCTCTGAGAGCAGTGTAGACCAGCAAACTCCCCAGTTGGGTGTAGATTGGCCCTTTTTGGGTGGATGCCAGCAGAAACAGGGTGATGTCTGTTCCCCACCCCTGGCAGCAGGCTCAGCATCAGTGTTCATGTGGACATGGTCTTCTCCAGGCCAGCCCTAAGACACAGCTATTCCCTTTGCTGTCAGGACCCACGAGAGGGTGGCACTGTGAGTCACCTCCATATGCCCGTCTTCTGCCATCACTGCAAACACAAGAGCAGGGGGGCTACCAGCTCCTCTCTTTTAAACTATACATCAAAGCTGTAGCCTAAAAGCTTTAAATAAACCAACAATCCCAACTCTGATTTTGGTGAAGTTTGGATAAAAAAAGCCTGAAATCTGAACCACCGTCCCCATGTACTTGTTACAGATGGACATAATTAAACTTCCTTTTGTTTTCCAAATTTTTATATCAATCAAGGAGATTCATGTTACAGTTCTGTTTTCGTAACAATTAAGAATTAGAAAAGTGGTTAAAAACAAACCCACCAGCATTACAGTCCAACGCAGGACAGCATGTGCAAACACAAGCATCCAGAAAACCCGACACGTAACAGTGCAAGCTTAAAAATTCAATCACACGGACATCACATTGAGCTGCTGCTCAGCCACCATCTGCTGCAGGCTGGGGTGGAAAAGGCTGAACCCAACCCCAAAAACCTCTTTTGGGGCTTCTCCTTGGCTGAGTCAAACTAAACTCCGTTTTGGCCAGTGACTCATGGAGTAAATTGGAGAAATCTCCATGGCTTGCAGTTCCCAAGGTGCCTGTGCACAGAGCACTTTGGGTCTGTGGGGTTCTAGATGTCCTCGAGTCCTGCAGGGCCATAGCATAGTGTTAGAAATAGTGTTTTTTGGTAAAAAGTTGGATGGAAAGGGCACCTAGAAGCCTTTGAGATAACTTGAGGCAGCACTGCTGAGCCTGTCCCTGACATGTGGGGGAAGGCTTGGTGCCATGGACCAACAGAGAGACACCCATACGGACCCGCTCTTCAGCATCATCCCTTATGTCCTCCCAGCAGCTTAAAATTTCTCCTAGCTGGACCACTGGATAGCCACAGCCACTTATGCCCTAACTAGAGCACTTACAAAAATAAGGGCACTCTATGCTCTTCATATAGATAAATAAAAAGAAAATTAAAACTTTGACAATAAAATCCTTTCTTTTGAGGGGAGGGAAAGGAGGATGGTGTGCCTAACAGGGAATTTCCTCCATGACCTTCCTGACAGAGCCTGAAACCACTGCAAGGGGATTGAAGGCACTCATCTGGCTACTCCCACCATTTTCATAATAAAGGGATACTAATGGGAATGTAGGGTTTCTCTTCATGTAGCCTCACCCCCTACCAGTGAGGCATGAGGCAAATAGCACAGTGGAGACAGGGAGAAGACATGCAATATCCCCTGGTCACACTGGGATCCTTCCCACGAAGTCCTGTGCCCAAGATCCCACATCTTCACTGGCAGCTGAGCTGTGCAGCAATGTCTTCTCCACCCAATGACCCCCATGCCAAGGGACGACAAGTATTTCACAAGCAAAGTTTGAAAGGGAAGAGCTGGAGCCTCTCAAAACATGGTCTTTAAGCATTTCTGGAGAAGCTCTCTCTGCATCCTGTTCTTCTTGCAGGCTGTGGTCACTCGTGTACTGGAGCTCCTCACCTTCACCTCCACCCTCTAGTCCAAGGGCTAAATACTGACAGTGCCCTGATGACTGATGCTGGGGCTCCAGGATTAACTCCTTGCCAAAGGGTGTCTGTAACTTGTAACACAACTGTTATTTGTACCAACGGCAGGGAACAAACCTGAGTCCTTTGTATCTAAAAGCCACAAGGAACAGGCTTTTGGACACACTTGTTCTCCCGCTGAGCAGGAACCTGTAGGGCTCCCGTGCATCTCCTTCTGCAGCTGAAAGAGCAAATTACACAGGGCAGATTCACACCACAAGAGATGCTCCAAAGAATATCAAACTGGACTTCCTCACTTCTTAGCTATAAAAGCACTTCTTATTTTGCCTCAAATACCTGATTTTCTACTCCTGGACCCTATCACAACCCCCATGTTTAGCGCATCTCCTTTTCTATCTCCTGCAATACCCAGTGCAGGAGATGGGCTTTAAGAAAGATCTTCACTGGTACCTAACCCTACCCAAAACACACCTCCATCTCCCCAGGTGACAGGCTCGTGACAGACCCACAGTCAGCTCAGATGCAATCCTATGAGAAACCTCGCAGATCTGGAGGTGTCCTTGGCTGGCCGTAGCCTGGGCAGGGTACCCCAAACCTTCCCAGCCAAGGCAGCTCAATTCTGCAAAGGCTCATTAAAAATTCAGAGGCTGAAACATGCTCCTACCCAGGGAACAGCCCAGAGGGCGGCCAAACTTCAATCCTGTTTGCTCCATCTTGGAGCAGAGGTTGACCATGAGTCTCTGCAAATGCACCTTCCCAAACAAAACCAAATGGGAAAGCTGGGAAAGAGGCATCTCTGCAGCTCCATCGCAGCTGCTGGGGACTCGGGGTGCAGGACCCTGTCACCCTGTGTGCCGTCCTGAAGCCTCCAACAGCAACCTCCAGCATGACAAACGCTGCCTGAAGGAAGACCCTAATTCTCCCTTGGAGAGAGGGGGGCTGCTTCTGAAAAACCCTAAAGAAAATCATCACCTCTAACTGCGACCTGAGACAGAGATGGATATTAGCTTAATTTCATGGTAGATGAGAACATTTTTGCGGGTGCAGTGAGAACACCCGCTGGCACAGACCCATCAGTGCAAAAGCCGGTGTTTTCCACCCACCGGCAAGCCGGCTAGCAGCAAACGTCGCTGTCAATCCAAGACACGTGCCGCTTGCGGGAACGGGCTGTTCCCGGGAAAGTGCCGCACGTACTTTTTGAGAACGGCTTTGCTCCAGGCCGTCCTTCTGTCAGCAATAGACCTGAAAGCTCATCTGTCCTTAAAAACCGAAAGAGATGATATCGGTAGGATAATCACATAACGAAGTGGGGCCATAAATGCTTTAAAAAGACTAATGGGGCATGCTGGTATGGACGGCGCCGCTCTAGGAAAGGCAATGTTGACACCCAAGGCAAAATGCACAGGCAAGTGTCTTGCAGTGCAGCAGGTGTTCAATGGGTGAGGAGGTGGGATGCAGCTGGCCCAGAAAGCGACGCACAGCCCACACAGTGAAAAAACCCGGACGTCACTCGAGTAACCTGGCCTGCCTGGTACCCGGGAAAGTGGAAACATGGGGCAGATGGTTAGTCCAGTGCCACATAAGACTAAAGGGGGAAAAAATATATGTTTGTATAGATATATATAGAGCTCACTATCTTCTTTTCTGCTATTAAAAAAGTCCTTTTAAATATATTTGCCATATTATAAAACTTAAGGCAGGCTGTGCTGTAGCAACCCTCGCATGTCACTAGCCTCCATGCCCAGTGCTGGGTGCTCCCACAAGACCAGTGACGCTGGCACTAACCAACCTCCACCTCTTGAAGTCCTTGGGAAGTGAAAAGGTATTGGCTTTACTACCTGTCTACAGACCTAATGACCTATACAGAGAAAATTCTGCCTACCATAGTACAACCGGAGTCTCCCACCTGACCTGAATTAAAAAAAAAAAAAAGAGATGATCCCCTTCCAAATAAAAAAAATTACATCAAGGACAGTGAAGTCTATGTAATTCCCTTACTCAACCCCAGTCTCAAATGAAATGTGCAATTAGAATTATTATTTGTTACAAACTCCTAGGTAAGGCATGGCTATCCCAAAGTTGGTGGAGGAGCCTGTTAGGAAACCCAGAGGAAATAGGCGACTTCGTCCAGGTCAACGGGATAGTCCGTGAGCAGCACTGGCGTCTTCTCAAACAACTCCCCCTTGTAGCTGCGCCACTTGCCCGCCGGCAGGTAAACGTCACGCTCCTGTTTGCCCATCTCCAGGACAGGGGCCACCATGAGGGTGTCCCCAATGAGGAACTGGGAGTCGATCCTGTGAGCGGCCTCGTCGCGGGGCGAGATCCACCAGATGGGACGGATGATGGGGTCACCCGTGTCAGTGACTTCCCCAGCCAGCTCCAGCAGCAGTGGGGCCACCAGTGACTCATGAAGCTCCGTGAACTTCTGTGCAATCTCTACCACCTCCTTGTCATAGAGCCAGGGGGGGATGGAGAACTGCATGGAGGGCATGAAGGCTGACAGCTCCAGCCACCGGATGTACAGCTCCCGGTCAGGGATCTCCACCGCACCGTCTGTCTTGTTGGGGAGGAAGTTTCCTCCAATCATATCTGGCAGTACAAATGGGTACCCCAGCATGCTGATGGTGAGCACTGTGGGGATGAGGGACTTGAGACCAAGCTCATAGCCCCAGACGGAGTCACGGTCAATGATACGGAAGAAGCAGGAGATGTTCTGCGATTGGTAGCCCACCCGCACCTCAGCTAGCTCGTAGAAGGGGATGGCCATCTCCGTGTAACGCCGTGACCAGATGCTGGGGTCTGAGAGTGGGCGGAAGGTGCTGAACTGCTTGGGCAGGTAGCTGGTCTCACCCGCATCGAACTTGAAGGATGAGATGCCATACTTGTGTCGGAGCTGGCGCAGCTGGCTCTGGAACCAGTCCCGGGCTGCTGGGTTGGTGAAGTCAAGGATGGCTCCGATGCCGTTCCACCACTCTACCATTGCTGGCAGTCGTCCTGATGGCTCCTTGATGAACAGCTGACGCTCGATCCCCACTCCAAAATTGGAGGAATCTATGTGTACAAAGGGATGAATCCACAGGGTGACTTTGAACCCATCTTCCCTCAGTTTTGCAAACATCTCTGTTACATTGGGGAACTTGACAGGGTCAAAGTCAAAGTCCCCATAGGCTTGCGTGTACATGTCATCAATTTCAATGTGGCTGCAGTTGAAACGGTACTTCTTGATTTTTTCAGNAAGAAGAGGGCACGCTCGGTGGCGTTGAAGCCTAGGTGGAAAGGCACGGAGTCGTTGATCTTGATGGCTGCTGCCTTGGAGGAGAGCCAGTAGCGCTCGAGGATGCCACCAAAGCTGTCGCGGAAGGAGTAGACATCGCTCGTCACATAGGGCACGGGCTCCTGGTAGCCGGCCAGGCGGATGGGCCAGTGCTGGGTGCTCATCTCTGAGCCCCCGTACCAGTGGGCGTCCTCCCAGAACATGGTGTGCTCCACCGCCGGGCCAGCTGCCAGCTCCTCCCAGCGCACGCGGTAGCACATCACCGTGTCCTTGGGCTTGACCGTCTGGATGAAGAAGTTGAGTGGCCCCCTGCCCGACCGCGTGCAGCTCAAAATCTCGCCCTCCTTGGAGCACGACTCCAGGTCCAGGCTGCCCGAGCGGAAGGCCAGACGGAAGACCACCTCCCCGTGCTGGTTTCTGATGACGAAGCCATCCGCCCGCAGGTCCATCAGCTCCGTCTGGAGCCGCTCCGCCTTCCGCAGGGACACCGTGTAGTAGCACCAGGCCACCACCGCAGCAATGAACAGGATGAGGCCCAGCAAGATGGCCCCGAGCATGGGCCTCAGCTCCTTGGAGGGCTTCTGCTTCACTGGTGTGAAGTTCTCGGGCAGGAAGGTGTACATGGTGCTCTGTTTTCTCTAGAGCTTTCTGCAGAGGATCGGGAAGGACGATCTCTTAGCAGCAATGCTGGGGCTCTCAGAAGACAATGGACTGTTAGGAGAGTTCCCTCCTCCACTGAGTCCTGAAGAACCCATCTCTGAAAAAGAAGAGGATATAAATAGTCTCAGAAGGACCTCTGAATCAAGGAATTGCTTGTCATCCCCCTGCCATCTCAGTTTCAGCAGCTCCCCCAGCCCCCCGCTGCCGGGCTGCAACATGCCAGGTGCTGTACACCGAGTACCAGACACCATCTCCAATTACTCCCAGCAGATGACACGTGCGGAGAACAGCCTGAGCCCCACACGGAGAACAACCCCAGGGCACTAAGGACCAAATTGCTGCTGTAATTCATATTTTTTTGTGGGGAAGACTTCCAGCAAGACCAAGCGGACACTGGGAGGGGGTAGGAGGAGGCTGAGCAGGAGCTAGATCAGCCCACTGACAGTATCTTAATGGGACAGGGCTAATTAGGAGCCATGAAAGACACCACACAATGAATTCCAGTCAGCCGCTCCAAATTTTAATCAAACTGCCTCCCTGGCAGATTTAGCTCAGCTCATCCGCAGTGCTGTCCCCTCCCCATCTCCTCTGTGTCCCAGCTGCTCCAGCCCACAGATGCTTTGCAGGGGAGGTGGGCAAAGCCATGCTTCTTCGCAGCTGCTGGGTGGCCAAACAGGGCTGTGGTACCAGTGGCTCGTGGCTGGTTTTGGGGGGCATGTATAGGATGCTTTGTGCAGCAAAGTATGGTTCCTAGGCGGGAGGACAGCTGCCATGCACACAGGTCCCTGCAACGGCTCCAAGCGGGAGAAAGGCTAATTTTGTTGGAAGTGAGCAGTGCAGGACCTCTGAAGGGCTCTGCCCCAATCCAGCACGGCCCCAGGCTGTGTTTCAGCTCCATCCCGCTCCCCCCTGCAAGGCCCCAGGGACGAGGGCTGTGCCAAGAGCTGAATGGCTTTTCCTTGGCCGCAGGCTGGCTGGGCTTGGCCAAGCACAGCACCAGGGATCCGGAGAGGAAAAGCAAAGCAAGGACACAGGAGAAAAAGGAGCAAACCCGTCTGCAGGAGGAGGAGCAGAGGAGGAAGAGGAGCCACAGACCTGCAGACCAGCTGGCCGGTACCTGCCAAACACCAGCATGCCACCTCCTCCCCAAACGCTGGGGATGTAAGCCTGCCCACTCCGGGCAAAATAGAGGGGAAAAAAACCCCCTCTTTTGGGACACAAAGGAAGCTGGTTGGAGTTACTCTCTCTAAAGGCATTGGTTGTTTTTTTTTTTAAAAAAGGGAAAAAAAGATCCAAAAAGAAACACTGAACCCTCTCCCTGCTACAGGTGCGACAAGCTGGTGAATGTTTTCCGCTGTACCTTGAACAGACCTTTCTCCCCAAAAAAGGACAAGTAAAGGAAAAAGGGGTCCTGATCATCACCCAAACCCTGCCGCTCCACTGCGGGGATGCCCGGCTGTAAACCTAGCGTGGCATCTGTTCACAGGCTCAACAAAACACACAGCATTTTATATTCCTCTTGAAGCACGTATTGTGCCAAACCTTGCAGCTGGTGGAACTTTTTTGTTGCCGGCTGGGTCATGTTAACCTTCCACTGGGAGCCGGTAACTTTCGAGGCTGCCAGTTGCTTTAAATGGGATTAGGGTGGCATTAGGAAGCGATTAGCCTGAATGGGCGACAGGTTTAGCTAAACGACTTGTCCCCTGGCCAAGTCCCATGGAGTCCTCGCTTGCGGCGGGGAACTCTGGCACTGGATGGCAACAGCTCCAGCATGGGATGGGGGCAGCTCCAACCACCCCAATCCTGCCCCCCATGAGGGGAACGTGTTCCTCACCCAGCAGCATGTCTGATGCAAGGCCATCTGAGCCCACCAAAAATTGGGTGATAAAGGCAGGGAGGAGATCATGGTGGGAAGATGCTGTTCTTGGGATAAACCTTCATCCCCTCTACCAACCCCAGCTTGGCTGTAGGGTGAACCAGAAGCAGCACAGGACTGTACCAGGGATGGGGCTGTGTGTGAAGGTTTGCAGAAGGGTTTTGGCCAAAACCAGCACTGCCGAGCGAAGCTGCAAGTGGCAGGATACTTCTGAAAATACAGACGGGTATGCTGAGCCCAAACGAGCTCCCTCCCTCTCACACTTGGGAATTTTTGGGATGCCAGAGAGGCAGATGCAAATACTTACTGCTACCAGAGGCACGCCTGGGTCTCATGTGTGCCTTATCTGGGGACTGCAAAACTCAAGGCGGGGAGAAAATAAAATGCAGCCGCCTGCTGAGCAGGGCTCACAAATTATTTGGAAAAAGAATTTTTAAAAGTTTTCATGTTTTCTGAAAAAAAAAAAAAAAAA
>VXBH01008787.1:1887-21950 GCA_013400035.1 Rynchops niger | reverse complement strand
GCTGGGGATGCCCGGAGGCACTTGGAGGTGGGGGTACCCCTGGGTCTGCGCTGGGGTTTGACGTCGGTGGGGCTGTGCTGGGCTGCTTTTGGGGGGGGAAGGGGTTTTTGTTAGGGTTTTCCCTTACCCAAGCGGGGTTGGGGTGCTGCTTGGGGTGGGCACGGTGTGGCAGTGGTGCTGCCCCGCAGGGACATGGAGGCCTGGATGGCTCTGTGCTCGAACATCCCTCCCATGGGGACCGTGCCTCGCCGGGTTTATGATCTGCAGCACACATGGAAGGCCCTTGGTGGTGTTCCCCACTAATACTGGGCTCCCAGACCATTTCATGCCTTCATTAATTATGTGCTGCTTTCAAATCCCCCTCCTTATTTAGCCCGTGTCCATGCTCAGTATCCCAGATGGATGGCAACTCTTCCTGGATAACTTGGCAAAAGCACACACGTCCTAAGCAGCCCAGTGTGAAGCCGGCAAACACGGATATCAACGACTGCTTCTATTTCTGGGGGTGTTAACTATGCTCTGAGAGCTTTTCCTTGTGTGCTTTCGTGGTCTCCAGCTTGCGGGTGGTGGCAGGGTACCAGCCCCTGCCAGGGGTGCCCACCAAGCCAGCAGTCCCTAAAGTTTCTCCCCTCTCCCCGGGAACTTCCCCAGCCTGCAAGGAAAGGGTCTGAGGGGAATGGTTGCTCAAGCCAGTTTTAATGCAAACCCATCTTTGTTCTTCACCAGTGACACAGGGCAGAGTAAGCCTCTGAGGCAAACTCAGGGTGGATGATGTAGGTCCCTCTCTGGACTCCTCCTATTGTCGCGAAGTGGCTTGTGTCCCACCTAGGAGAGCAGATAAAGGTATCAGGCATGGGAGGATGAAACCCCAGCGAGGAAGAAGAGCAGAAAACCTGCTTCTGGCTGCCAGTATTGCTCAGGGGTGAGCAGCAGCCCCCATCCGCTTTGGTGTGTGTCTTTTGGGCACTGAGGCCGAAGCAAAGCTTGGGCAGAAGAGGTGAAGCTCCCTGGCATGGCCATCTCAGCAAGCTGCCTCCAGGGGGTCTCCCACCTTGCAAACAACCACTCTCTCTTGCACCGTAATGTTCCCAAAATCTTCATTCCCAGAGCCATACCAGTTAACGAAAATCTGCCTGTTTCTCAGTGGAGAAGATCTTGAGAAATATCTTGCTGAGGCTCAAGCATAGGGACATCTATGTGGAACCCAGTGCTCCCTGTTTGTTCTTCTTGTTTGGTTTTAGTTTCTAGGCTCAGGAATTTAAAGCCAGTCACAGGCTTTCTGCAAAGCCTGATGCCTAATTCTGGCCCACAGGGGGTTGATGCAGTAGCAGAGTGATGACTAAGATGGTTGAACAGCCTCCCCTCTCCCCTCACTGCTTCCCCAGGGCTGAAAAAAGCTGCCTTGGCAATGGAGTCATCCTAAAGGTAAACATGTGGGGATTAAAAGGCACTGCTGGACCTGCAGCGGGTGAAGGACAGGGCTGATTACCACGTAACCAACAACGTGACCAGGGAACAGGCTCTTGGATAAGAAGAGCAAACAATGACAACACAAAAAACGAGAGCAACGTAAGAAACACTGATGTGGTCCCAAAATGTGGGAGAAGCTAAGCTACATTGCAGCCAGGCTCAGTGGTGCCAGCAAGATTTCAGCTGCTGTACAGTCCCAAGCACCACTGGATGAGACCAAGCATAGAAACATTTGTCCTGGGAGTAAATTTGGCAACTGCTTCTCCACAGGGAGCAACAACATGGTCCACAGCCCAGCACCACCCTCCCTGGTCACGTCTACTCAGCCTGCTTGCATGAGTACTGTGATGGGACCTGCTACCCCTTGGGGTCTGCAGTCCGCACCATCATCCCCAGAATAACCCTCTGAAAAATTTTGCATGAAACCCTAATGAAAAGAGGGCTAGTGGCTGGCTGGTGTTAGGAAAAAATAATAAGCTTTCCCTCCAGGGCAACCACCTTGGAGTGCTCCCTGCGCTGAACCTGTCTACACTTAGGGCTTCATAATGGGGGGGATGGTGGAGGGTGATATGTACATACACAACATTGCTCTGGGGCTGTAACTGCACCACAGGATACTTCTGCAAGAGACAGAGGATGTAGGGTGAGCAGTGGCCCAGAGGACAAGGGAGGTCATGTCCATCCCATCCCAACCCAAAGCAACCCAACTCAACCCATGCCATGCCATGCCACGCTACCGCATCCCATCCCATCCCATCCCATCCTTACAGTCCTCTCTCCTAGTGCACAGAGATGTCTTCTGATGGAAGAGGCCCCATCAGCGTAGCAGTCTATCCCTCGCAGACAGTAGTGGCGTCCAGAGCAGGGGCTGTAGTAGCCGTGGAAGCATCCCCTCCCCATCACGGTGTACAAGGGCAGCCTGAGTGGCATGTTGGCAACCATCTCCCTCTCTGCAAGCGGAGGGATGGTGAGGGTAAGGGTGAAGAGAAGCAGCAAGCCCATCACCTGCATGGATGCCAGCATGGCACAGGCACAGCTACAGTTGAAGTACAGGGACAGGGTGAGGGCAGTTACCAAATTCACTGAGGCAGGTGGGTTTCAGGGAGTATGGCACACATAAGCTGTTCAGGGAGGTCTCCACCCTTGTCTCCTGCAAGGAGTGATGGCAGCACTTGCTGGATCACGTCTGCAGAGCCTGAGGTGCTAGCAGCACCTGAGGCAGCTCCAGTTTTGGGGGGGCGAAGGGTTTTGGACTATACCCTGGGCAGGAGGGGGAGGTAACAGGAGTGCTTATTCCAGGCTGCGCTGTTGTAGGGACCTGTTCTCCAGGTGATGTATTTGTCCTTGTTGACAAAAACGGGCTTGTACTTCTCTGCAATGCAAAAGTGACAGGCAGGTGTGCCCTGTGGCGCTGGAGATGTTGAGGGACAGCCAGAGAGTCCCAACTGTTCCTCCACTCCTCAAAACGCACTGCCACAGGGCCAGGGGACATATCAGATGTGCTGGTCCTTGGGTCCTTGCTAAAGATCTGTGATGGAGGTGACACCCACTACTTTCAGCTTGTTGGTCACTCATTTCTGCCCACACAGCCTTGGTCCCTGGGGGCTATGGGGTGCCAGGAGGGTGACAGGCAGCACCTACTACCAGGGTGTATTTAGGGGCCACCAGGGGAGAGAAGCCCGGGCACCTGTGGACATGTCAAGGACAGGGACAGTCTCAGTGCAGGGATGGGGATAGGCAGCTGTGGGAAAGCCACAAATGCAGATGCTGGGGGAAAGTCCCGTCACCACTCTGGGGGGGACGCAGGATGCAAAAGCGGGGGATGAACAGAGCCGCTGCTGGTACCCTGAGCGCCCCATGGGGATGTGTGCCGCATGACACAGAGGGACAGTTGGGACCTTGGCAGTACCTTCAGACCTGGCCAGACAGTACTTGTCGGTCCAGCAGGTAGTGGTGTCGATGGTGTTCCTGTAGTACTCCTGCATGGCCACCTTAATCAGATGCTCAGGCTCACCTTGGCTTGCTGGATTTTGCACTGGTGGCAATGTTAATCCCTAAAACAGCAGGGAGGGGGGAGAGACACCCAGGCCACGTGGCAGTGTCTGCCTTTGTGGCCATTGGGGCACACAGTGAAGCTGATTATCGGCCATGGTCTAACACTGGAGGCGCAGCTGGAGATCCAAGCACCAAGCCCCCCTTCGCAATGGGTGGCCGTGGGGGCCGTAGCAGCACCGTGTTTCCCCCCACCTCCCCAGGCTTACCACTTGCCCAAAACCGGGAGACAGAGGATGGTTGGGCATCACTGGCTCCTCTCCCCCTGCACCCAGGGTGTCCGTAGGCATCTGGGCGCTTTGCAGAGTGACAGATGGGGTGGATGGACTGGGGCTGCCAGGTATGGGGCCAGCAGAGGTTGAGAAGGGAGTTACAGGACCAAACCAATGTCTTACAGCTGGCAAAGCCCAAGAGGGCTGGAGTCCTGCAGGGCAGGTGCGCACCCTCGTTGCGTGAGCCATTTCTGTCCCTGCACAGTGGTGACATCCCGCTCCATGCCCTCTGCTGGCTCCCTCCTTATAGTGCACAGGCTAATGAGGCTGCGGGAGACGAGCCCGTTTGCAGCGTGCTTTGCATTGGAGCCTGCACACTTGTTAGCCCGTGTGGGGAAAGCTGCATGTCCCCCAGATACCCCCCCAGTGATCAGGGATCCCTCTTCCTCCAGGGCTGAGAGGGGTTTTTCAGTCCTTAGATCTCCCTCTGGCATGGAAGGCCCCTCAGTCAGAACTGAGCTGAGCCTGGGGGCTGTAGCAGCTCTCAGAGCCACCTGACCTGCCCTTCTTCACCACCGAGTCACACAGCAGCCCTGGGCTGAGCCCTGCCACTGCCTCGGTTTCCCCTTCCTCGGCAGATCCTGCCCCCTGCGGACTCTGAAACCTACTGACGGACAGGGCTGACATGTGAGAGCTTGTGCTGCTGACCACCAGCCCTGAGAGCCTGAAGCCACTGCGGGGTGCAGCTGCAGGGTACAAGAAGCCAGCAAGCTCAGGCTGTGGGGTGTCAAAAGCCTTCCTAACCAGGGAGCATGACAGCCCCCCCGCCCCTCCCCGTTACACACATGCAGTGAGGCACCCTGTGAGTCCTCACGCCACCCCCCGGCCCAGCACTGTGCATCCACAGCTGGGTATGGGTAGAAACCCTGAGGTTTTCTCCTCTGGCAGCATTTACCTGCGTCACAAATTTGTTTTCCTTCCAGAGCTGCTGTGAACTCTGGTGGTACGTGGTCTTTTTGATAGAGCACGGTGGGCGGTAGGAGTCGGTATAAGTGCTGATGGGAGTCTTGTGTTTGTTGGAGAAGAGGAACATGGTGGAGCAGCCTGCTGGGACAGGAGTGCTTGGAGTCCCGGAGGGTCCCGAGGATGCCCCACTGGGTGAGCAGCACTGCGTGGGGCTGGGGGCTTGCAGCCCATGCAGGAAAGGAAAGAGGGCTGGTGCCACTGCTCTGCCAGCCCAGGGTGGTGCTTGTGCTATCAGTGATGTCACAGTGTAGGAGCAGGGGGATTTGGTGGCTTCCCATCAATCCCATAGCTACGTTCTGGTTCTAGCCTAGGGCACGGCAACTGCTGCCTGCATCCCTCCCACACCCATCTCAAAGCACCCTCCTGGTTTTGGCTCCGGGCTTCCTCCCCTCCTGCCGGCAACTGCCTTAACAATGGTAGGAAACAGTATCAGCTGGTCCTGGTCAAGATAATTTTATTTTGGGAGATGCAGGAGCAATGATTGTGGATCTCCCAGCCCCTCTCTCACGTATTTCCTTGGAAACCTCCTGCAGCAACCCAGCTGCACGCACACACCACCACAGCAGTGCAGCCACTGCCCGGGGCACAGCACCGCTGTCATAGCCTGATGGGGTAGCCAGGGGAATTATTGCCTGCTCCACCTCCCCTTTTTAATTACAAAGCTGGATTTTGGTGATCCCGTGTGGCTCGTTTGCTCTTCTGTCCTGAGTGGAGGACTCTGCTGACAGAGTGAGGCATCCTCATCCACCTCAGTGCAGAGAGGCAGCTGGATTATGCTAGGGAGGGATTTGCATGAACTGGGTTTGCTTTTCCCTGAGCTGTGGGGGTCAAGCAGAAACCCTGCCCCTGCAGAAACCCCGCTGTGGCCTGGCTTGTTACGGAGTGCCAGCTTGGAGCCCTGCTCTGCTCCTGGCTCTGGCCCTTCTGCTGCCATGTTTTTCGAGGTGACCAGTGTCACCCATGTCCATCTTGGCAGGGTAGATGCCAACCCGCCCCCCTGAAGGTCCGCAGAGCCCTGTTCTGTTTGCTGCGGGCGATGGTGGGGCTGAGCAGCCCTGGGGCACCCGAATGCCTCCAGGCCAATGTGATTAATGCACCATTAGAGATGAAATGAAGAAAATGAGCTTCACACCCTGCTGGTCTCTGTTGAGACAGGCTCAGGCTCGCCATCAGCCCGGTCCCCTGCTGGGAGCCAGCAGGAAGCTGGGAGGGAAGGGTGGACGGATCCAGGGGGCACAGATCTGCAGGGGGAGGTGGAGTCCAAGCCTCTCGCAGGGGCTAGATGGACTAATCCAGTGACAGACCAGCTACCAGCATGAGCCACTGGCCCCCTCATGCTGTCCCCTGGGGTTTCCAGCTGCTGGCACTGGACTTAAAAATCAGTGCTCGGCTCCCATGCTAACAGCTTTGTGGGGCAGAAATGGCTGCAATGATGGAGAAAAAGTTATTCCACCCATCAATGTCACACAGATGCAGCACTTCTTTCTGCTTCTGTCACAGCCCAGATGCAGGGTCTGTGTCCAAGCCCATGTGCCTTCTCCTTGATAAGAAGCGTTTCCCAAACAATGGCTAGGGGCCGGACGCCCCAGCGGGTTTCCCTGTGCCACAGGCACATCTCCACACCAGAATCTTCTGCTGGGCTCAGGCAGGCTGGTATTGGGCATGAAGTGAAGGCTGGCACCCCAATTTCCGTATCTGTGACTGCTGCAGGCTCAGTGGAGATGGTGCAGTTTGTACCCTCTCACCCCAGTTCGCTCCAATGAGAAAGGCTGGCAGGCTGTTTTTCATATGTATGCTTTTTAATATCATTAATTCTGTTACACTACACACAACCAGTAACAATGATAAATACTGCAATGGAAATGTTAAAAAAAAAATTATACGTTTCATGTTTTTGAAAAAAAACCCCCACATTTTAAAATAAATTAATGCATAAAACTGATGGTAGAAAAAAAGAAAACCCAAAACAAACCACAACACAACTGATCTGTTTAAGGCAATACTCTACGCAGACAGAAACAGAAGTACAACAGTGTGCTACATGTTCTGAATGGGAAAAAATGAAAGAAAAAAAAACCCATACAAGATGCAGACTGATGCTTCGGGAGTGAAAAAACTCCCAAAACCAGATAACAAAACCAATGGCCAAGTTAAGTGCAGCATTAATACACTCTGCATGTCAAATGATTAGCAGGTTCCTAACATGGACTAAGGTCAAGCTACAACAAATTTATCTTCCTAATTAAAAGGTTATTCAGGTCAAACCCTACATTTAACTCTACTGTGCATTTGGCTGCTTCAGCTATGTTTCACTATACGCAAGGACAGCTGAAAATTCATGTCCTGCTCATGAGATTAACACAAAGGTCGGGAGGTCTGTCCTCCTGAAAGATATTTCCATTAAATACATCCAAAAAAGGATCTCGCTTTTGGTGATCCATGGAAATGCCTCCTTCCACTCTATCCCCTAGGGTGCCAGGCACCGCATGAGGAAAGGAGACCTGGGAAGCATTTGCTAGGGTTGCGTTTTTTCCAAGCTGAGGGCATGAAATGGAAGTGCAGCTTTGATCTGGACTTGGAGGAGTGCTGTTTCCCTGTCTGCCAGAAATGCCTATCTGTAGCCTGCTGAAAGCGCTTTGCCAGCGTGGGAGGAACCCAGCCCGGATCCAAGCTCTGCATACAGCCACAGCGTTTGCTACTAAGGTTGGTGCAAAGCTCCATACCTGCTGCGACAGCCAATGAACCCCAACTATTAATGCAGCCCAGAACTTGGCCACTGGAAGTTGGACAATAATCATAGTGCCAAAAAAAATCCCCCTCTTGCTCAAAAAAGAAAAGAAAAGGGACAGTAGCTACTTTCT
Source organism: Rynchops niger (assembly GCA_013400035.1). Classification (NCBI taxonomy): domain Eukaryota; kingdom Metazoa; phylum Chordata; class Aves; order Charadriiformes; family Laridae; genus Rynchops; species Rynchops niger. The sequence continues at coordinate 14,329 of VXBH01008787.1, read as the reverse complement.
GCCAGCTTCCCCCAGTAGATACCCATCAGCTGCCAACTACACAAGACCGGCAGCGCCAGATCTCACCAGCATTGACCCAGTAGATTCCCAGTAAGGTGCATGTCTGCAAGGTGCTACCAGGGGGCAAAGAAGCTCCTTGGAACATGGTCAGAGCCTCTTGTGCTGCCCTGCTAGAGCATGTGTGGAGGAAGATATGGTGCATGAGGAAAGAAAACCCAAATGAAATTACAAGACTTGTGATGGCCAACAACTGTTGGGCTGCCTTGGGCTTGGGTGGGAGACGGGGATGCAGAACTGGGCTGAGAGTCACTTTGGTGCAACTGCCTGTGGTGCTCATCACTGGTGCATGGGGTGGGCGGAGGAAAGATGATGGCTGCTTCAAGAAAAGAGGAGTGGAAGGGGGACGTGTGCGGTATAACAAGGCTTGCAATTCTAGGACTAACCACTGGACACAGATACCGAAGATTACCTGTGACAACTAGCTACTCTTCTACCATTGCTGCTCCTTCCTCCACTTCCTGGTCTGACTCTTCTTCCATCTGGGAAGCCATGGCTGTTTGGCATGATGGCCAGCGCTGACTCTCCCACCCCAGACCCCACGCAGCGCGCAGGGTGACTCAGCCACAGGATGCAGTGAGGTCTGGAAGTCGCATGTTAGGCACAGACCATCTCTGCATGCATGTAGTACCTGCTTTCAGACCCTTCAGAAAGCGATTTAATGCTGGCTCATTTCCTTTATTACACTGAAGGTTCAATAACCTCTGTGGGAGGAGTGAAAATGGTTAAAAATGTGCAAAAAGGGGGGGGAACACACACACCCCCAACTTTCTGAATTTTCTCCCCTGCAAAGACTTCATCCTCTGCAAGAGTCTTTTTCCCCGCAGAACCACAGCCCTACCAGCGTGCCTTAGAGTGCCCAGCCCCAGCGTAGTGAGAGCACAGCCGACAGGCATCCCACCCAGGCCTCCACTGCAGGTGTCCACACCAGCTCCTCCTGCACCAGGAGGACATGGCCTGGCTGGCCCGGGACCTGGCACTTGGGTCCCAGACCTCCCACAGCACTGACAACAGGAGGGTGAAGGCGGCCAGCTTGGGTTGCTGTATCACACCAAGGTTTTACCCTAGCCTGGTGAACCCTCAGCCCTACAGCCTTCAGGTGGGTGAAGAGAAATTCCAGCCTGCACTCTGGATCACCGATGATCTTGGATCTCCATGATTGCTGGATCTCCCACTGGTCTGACATTTGCCTTGGGTTTGTCTCAGGACAGAGGCAGCTACAAGCTGAATACAGCTGCTACTGCAGCTTTTCCATGGAAAGAAACTGAGGAAAGAAATCTGTGAGCTGGGGATGGAGATGAAGGTGATAAAAACCAGAAGGGCTGTTATGAAGAGAACTGGTACAAATTTTCCATCTGTCTCCATGCACCTGTATTACATCTCCTAACAAACTTTGTATCTCCTAGATCATGCAGACTTGAGGAAGGTAACAAATGGAGCTGCAGCTTTTCTGGGGTGCAGAAGCAAGAAGGCAGTCTGTGTGGAGAGCAGAGCTTCCCAGAGAACCCACCCTGGGGCAGCTGGATGAGCAACGAGGGGAGAAATGCTGCTCCGAGAGGGTAAACATCTCGGCAGGTAACAAGACTTATCTCAGCATGGCCTTTTGGTGGCCTTTTCTATTCCCGATGCCTACTGTGATGGTTTCCAGTGACTAATCTGAGATGGTCACATTTTAATAAAGGTTCTTTTGTACCTTCCACTCCCTGATGCAATCCCACCACCTGTGTCACCATTTGCTACTACAGAAATGGCTCCACAGACCAGGCACAACCAGCAAGGTGGACTCCTTCCAGGAGCAATCCCATCTTTTGCCGGAGCAGCTTTTTAGAGAAAGAGAAAGGCTCAGAGCCACCACCAGCGGCAAATGGGTCTGGGAAGCAATGGGAAGAGCTGCTCTCCACAGGCACCAGGGAAAGCTGCAGCCTCCCCTGCCAGTGTCCATGCTGCTCTGCGATATGGCTTGCTGCACGGTTGCGTGGGCCATGGCGCTCTGCTCCATGTAATCTCAATGAGTCCCCAACCTTTGCCTGCCCAGCAAGCTGTCCAAGCAGTGCTCAGCCAGCCAGCATTTAGCTGCTGTGATCCTGGGATGGCCACCAATGTCAAGGGGGACAAAGGAGGGGTTGTAGCTCTAATTTTCTGGAAGAAATGCAGCAGCTCATCTGCATAATACAAGGAGTTAAAATATGGATGCCAGCCCTGTGAGAAACCCGCATTAATCTTCTGTAGGTAATCCCAGGTCACAACGTCTCCCCTCTATGCTAAATTGCTGGCCCTTCTGCTTTGGGTCTTGTGTGGTTCTGTAATAGTGGTGGGTTTGGCTGATGAGATGCAGTTCAAGGTTTGCAGCAATCCCTCTCACAGGAAAGCCTTGAAAGGAAGTGAGAGGGATGCAATGTTCTCCTATGTGTGAAAACACACCTTAAAATGAAGACCTTCCCATGCCTTCTTCCCCTTAGGCTCAACCTCTCCCAGCCCACCCTGTGGCACAGCCCAACGATGCAGATGTTTCTTGTGAACATGCAGTCTGTGCTTGCTGAGCCAGGCAGCAGCCAGTGACAAAGCGTACTTCATTCTAGGTAAGAGTGGTCATACCCCATGGGAGCTTGAAGGGAGAATGGCAAAGGAAAATCCCAGGTGAAATTACCAGTTTATACCCTCAGATGATTACATGGATGCTAAAAGTGAGAGCATGAAACTGCTGTGGGAATATCCCAAAAGAGCCCTTCCATGCTCTCCTCCATCGGCACTCGCTATCCCAGTTGCACTTCTAAGTTGCTTGACTCTACTCGCAGGGGATGGTGCTGTTGGGCCACCAAATCTTCTTACATGTTCCCTGTGGCAGCACGCAGATCGAGAAGTCAGTTGTGCGAGAGCCAGCTGCCAAATAACTGGGAAACACATCCTTGCCAAACATCTTCCCCCAAAGCTGTTTAATCTCTCTACTAACCTCCACTCCGCAGCCTTCTGGCACATGCAGGCAACATCAGAAGCTGGTAAACAGAGGGAAAGCAGAGCAGTGCCTTGAAAATATGCATAAAATTTCTACAGCATGCTTTTTGCATCATGCTTGCAGAGCCTATCAATGGTGCCCACCACACACTTGGCAACATCCAGGCAGGGTGGTGGCAGCATCTCAGGAAGGCAGGTTTCTCCCCTGTCCTGCAGGATGGAATGGACATCAAGAGGGGATGTGACCTGCCTGAGGTTAGAGCAAATGCGTACCATGTGCCACAGCAGCAAGGGACGCCAGATCTCATTTCTGTGCTCTAACACTCCAGCAGACTCTCTGCAGTAGTATTTGGCTGCGGTGCCAGCTCGGGGACATGGTGTTTCTGGTGTGTGCATCTGGAAGCGATCTTTGCTCCCTGCTGGTATCGGCACTGCACTGAGATGGATTAACTCGGACAACTGGGATCTGCCTTAGGCCAAGACAGCACTTGGCAACCTTTCTAGTTACTGCTTGTTTTCCTTTTCCTGTCATTCCATCTGGTGCCCAGCTGGGTCCTTCCTTTCTTCAAAAGCATCTTCATGTTTCTGTTGAGTCACATACAGGGCACTGTACTTTTCAAGCCTCCTGCATGCTGTTGTACAGCTCGCAGGCCAGCCCGAGGACAGGCTCTGCGTGGAGAGGAAAGGATTCTGCTCAGGATCGCAGAGACCAATGTGTCAGCCAGCAGACAGTTGAGCAGAGCAGGTGCCTCCTTTTGGGAAAGGAGCTGAAGAGGCAAACCAGAAGCAGCTGAGTCCATCTTGTCCATGGGGGAGCGTCCTGATGTCCCTTTCAAAGTCCATGGAGCAGGCTTGGTTGCCTGCTTTTGCAGCTGCAAGGCATCTGCAGTCAAGACAGCCAGAACAGCATAGCAGACCCAATGGCCAAGCATACACACTGCGGGGTGGACATGCAGCAACATCAGATAAGATCCAGTGGCTCTTCCAAGGGTTGGCTTCAACGTTTGTCTGATAAGACATCAAATGAGCCTTCGGGATGGTCGCCTGGACATCAGCCTCCTTTCAGACGGTTTATTTACAACCACCAGAAAAGCAGACTAGACCACGCTATCTAACAACCTTCCTCAACACTAGGAGGATGCTCCTCCTTACAGAGTCATCTGAAAATGGTGAGTTTGCAGACTGGAGAGACAGAGCTGAGTGCTAAGATCCTGGAGTTCAAAGCCAGCTCACCTTAAAGGGCAAAATTAACATCTGATAAAAGGAAAGGACTTCTTAAACTCAGGTGATTTGGTGACTGAAATTACATAAAATCCTAACAAAAAGCCAATCTGTCTTTAGGAGGCATCAAATGCAGATTCCCTTGTGGAGGCACCAGCATCAATATCCTTAAATCCTATTTGCATGTTAATTTAGGTGGACAGCAATGCAGCCTTTCATACTCCATCATGCTTCCCCCCTTGCTATTCTGTACAACTTTGGACTGAAAATGGGGCCTGAGAAGACCATCTGGTTTGGTGAAAAGACTGGAACAAGGAATGATTTGCTTTCTTGCATGCAATCTGCATTTAGGAGAGAGCCCAGCAGCTCTGCAGATTTTAGGGCTTTATAATGTTGCGACAGAAAGTCAGGGTCCGTGCTTTTTGCTTTTGCCTTCTCCAGGCCATGGTGAAGGAGAGCAGTGCCAGGATGGCCACGTATCTATACACCTTCCCAGGAAATCACCACAGCGTAACCTCCAACAATAAAACCTTCCGGCAGAAGCAAAGATCTCAACACGAGACCAGAGAGGGAGAGCCAGCCCAATCTGCGGTTAATGCATACTGACAGCCTGTCCACCATACTCAGTAACGAGCCGACAAACACGCTGCGTGGTCATAACCTGCTTAAGGGGGCTGCGGTTCAGAAGGGTTAGTGTTCAGTTTCCTGTGATAGCCACATGCGCATTGCCTTAATCCATTCAGCCTTCCTGGTAGTGACCCTACACAGGTAACTACGTTCCCCCACCCTTTCTACTTTATTCCCCTAATAAAATATATAAACACAAAGCTTAGAGAGGAGAAGCCAAAAAATTGCCATTTTATGGTCCTGTACTGTCATGCCAAACCAACTATTTGTGCGACCAGCTCTTTCTGTGTGCAGGGAAAAACACTTGGCTTGTGCTTCGGTCTGTGTTTGGAGGAAGCACTGTGTGTAACATTTAAACTCACCTCCCTAAAGGCCTGTGCTAGAAGCAGATGCACATCACACAAGGCAAAGGGCTGAGGGCAGTTGCAGGGTTGTGGAATAACACAGGGCACATGACAGGCGAAAAACAGCAAAAGGGGCAATAAAAAAGCTTGGTTGTGGTGCCGTGGGGCAGTGGTTATCAGGGAAGGTCTGTGCTTCAGAGGGGAGGTGTTAACCCTGGGAGATGCAGTGTCAGCAAGCCTCATTCTGTCTTGGACCGAACGTGATGGCAGCACGACGGACACCTGTGCCACCTGCAGTCCTCCATGGCTGACCCAGGTAAAGAGATGGCTTGTTGCCCTAACAGGCACACTGAAATGCTCCGAGCTCCTGAGCATGGTCTGTGGGAAAGGCTGAGCGTGTGCAGCCCGTCGGGAAGGCACAGAGGCTAACCCAGGAGGATAAACATGATGAAGACATTGCATGGTACCAATGCTGAACTGCAAAGTCCCTCCTTAGGAAAGTGAAGTTTTAAAGAGATGTCCTATAGGATTTGGTTTGACCATGGTGTTTCTCATAGGTTTTGACTACATTTCCCATTAAAAAAAAGACTTCTTAAGAAATATTTTTCCCTTTCATCTTTTTTCTCTACACAGTGTTGTTAGAGCTCTCCCCCCACCTCCAGACAACTTGCTAACCTCAACCTGAGCTAGCACTGGAAAGGAAAGCATGCACACAAAGGAAGAAGAGAAGAACTGGAGACCTGCTTCTTTAGAAACGTGTTGGAAGTATTCCCCCTCAGCATTACCAGGTGGTGAGAAAGGGAGAGGAATTCACTTGAGAAACACTGTTCCTGGAGGAGCTGGCAATTTAACCAGTACTTCTGCACAAGGAGGCAGGGATGCTCTTTCTGTGGGCTGGAGCCAGAGTGACAGCACCCTGTTTTAGGGAGGGGAGGCAAACAATTGCTGATACCAGCTAGTGAATAATAAAGCTGAGGAATCCTGTGTGCCTGGTCTTTTGCTCACACTGTGGATGGTATCGTGCTTTGCACTGCGCAGAGTGAAACCCCAGGGTGTTAAATAATTGTCCTCCTAATCATGAAAAGGACTTCTTAGAGACTCAGCTCACTCCATGCAGATTTCAGATGGGGAATCTGTCTGTTGGGGTGGAGCTCAGGCTCTGCCTTGTGACTCAGGAGTTCTGATGGGAAGCTCAGAATTGCCCTCACTTTTTCCCTTCCCCAGGCTATAAAGCAAGTGATGACCCAAGGCAGGCGGCCCTTCCTCCCGGCAGGGTAGGAAAACACATAGTCGTGCCTATGGCAAAAGATTTCAACACTGAGAAAAATGCGAGCCCATGCCTTGCCTGAGCCCCACATATGCTGAAGCCAGCAATGTAAGACAGGCCAGGAAGACGACATGCTTCCTAATTCCAGAAATGATTTTGCATTAAAAACAACCTGCTGGTCAACTGGCAATTCCGTCCAGCTACCTAATGTAATGCCACGTTTCCTGACTATTCCAGCACGAAATAAACACAATTGCTCCCGACATGGGACAGCTTTAACACAGACCAAGCCTGGTGCACACGTGCGTAGAGGTGACATAAACAGTAGTTTCCTCTGATGGTTGTTTTTCAGCTGAAGCTGTTCATAATTCTACTGTTGCTGAAAACTCCCCTGAAGTCTGACACCACCACAAATCTCTCGCACAGGCAGCAGGAGACAAAGTGTCAAGAGAATATCCAAAGTTGAGCACTGTAAAAATGTGCTTTCCTCTACTAGCTTATCCGGCACTGACCTTCAGGCTGCACGGCTCTAGTCCTGTCTTGCGCAGGACTCATTTTTTCTTAGTTGAACAAAGTTTAAGATTTTTGGAGGCAGATGGGTCTCACAGGAATTAAGTATTGGCTGAAGTCAGTATACGTGACTGGACTGAACTCAAGAGTACAGTATTCTTGGGCAAGGACTGAATCCCCAAAGAGCACAGATGGATTACAGATCAAGTCTGATGTGTTCAGTGATAATTTAATGTGGAGCTAAGGATAGGTTGCATTGGATATGTGACACAACAGCTCTAGCTAGTACTGACTCACAGTGAAATGTCACCTTCACAAGTGAATGAATGGTGTCATGCTAGTCCTGGCTATCCTTGCCATAAGAAAGGATCCCCTGGTCCATTCCCATTCCTGTGCCCCACTTACAGTATCATTTTGGTTATGCAAATGAAACAGGTTTAGTGAATGAATTAAGAACTGACCTCCTCTCACTGGTAAAACCCCCTGACACCTCAGACTCACCCCTGGTCTCGCAGATGGATTGGTTTCAGTGGGTAGGATTACCTGCACCCCCATCTGACCTTTCCCAATCTGGAACAGACACCTTACAAAATATCCCCAGTGCCTGCACAAACCAAGGAGCTATCTCTGGACCCCTCTGTATTCGCTCTTCAGACCAGTCAGTTCTGCCAGGCACTGCCTAGCACTTTGAGCAACTTTTCTTTTGTTTAACTGTAGTTTAAAATAACTTATCAACCAATCATAAAATGAATTTTTTGGTTTCTCCTGGCTCCATGAACACAAAGAGGTGCACGTCCTACCATAGGAGGAAGCAATGGCTGTTAAGTTTTACAGTTATAGTGGAAAGCACTGATCACAGCCTGCCGGCCTCACTACTGGATGTGACAGGCGGTGGAGGAGGTGGCTTGGCAACACATGCAGGTAGGGTTGACCGATTTAGGGGGGATTAGGTCGAGGTCCTCGTCATCTGGGATCTCATCTAACCGGTACCCATCCTTTAGCAGCTGGATGTTCAAGTCTTGGTTGATCTGCTACAGACAAAGAAACAAACAGTCAAACACTTCTTCCTTCTGATGATGAGAAGACGAAGGAGCACTCTTATTCTGGTATATATTTTCCCATCATTAGCAGCTGCCCCACCAATGAAAGAGTCCCAGTTCTTGACCTCAGGTGAGGGCTGCCTTCTGTTGTTCTAGTTTCTTCCAGAATAGGAGTACTAGAGTGAGATATTCTGGAGTAGCACGTTGATACACTATTTTATTCTGGAATAATCCTTCCATGAAGACAAGCCCTTATTTAAAGTAAAGTAATAATAATGATAATAAACCATTGTCAGCTGGGCAGTCCCTCCTCTCAATCTAGGGTACACTATAGCAGTTGAACGGTGGTAAAGCCTCTCGCCTCTTTGTAATCTCAGATTCAAGTGCTGTCTAACTAGATCTGGGTGAACAACACTTCATCAGACACAGCGCAGATCATTTCATCTGGCCCTTGTTCTTGTACGTTTCTGTGTTTCAGAGGTATTTTTCCCAAGGAAGGAATACAAGGGTAAAGAGTTCCCCACAGCTTGACTGCAGAACGGCCGCTCAGCACCCTGGATGTAAAATCAGATCCCGCAGAAGCAGTTGCCAGAGGCCAGGCAACTAGTTCAGGAGAGGGCTTGGGGATATATTCAGAAACAATGCAGCGGGATTAACAAGTCTGAGCTTCCTGCCTTTTCTCTTTGAAAGGACAAGAGTTCATATCTGCAGGTCCTCCTGGAATTTCTGCCCGCTTCAAGTAAACACGCACTGTGTGACCCCGACCCTCCCAAGAACTGGAAATCACAGCACACCCTCAGATCCTTTATTTGTGTCCTTGGCAAGCATGTGGTTGCTGAGCTGGTGTGACATACAAGTTGATGCTTTTGCACCGCATGGGCCAACACTGTGGGGCTGAGCGGAACTGGGAAAAGCTTGAGTGAAGCCAAAGGTAGCTGTGAAAACAGCCGACGGGCAGATCTGTGCCTGTGCCGTGGCACTGTGGGGACTGAGCCAACTAGATCACCAGGGAAGAAAGGAACATGAAACAGTTTCTGCCATGGTCCCTTCCAAACTCTCAGAGTCTACAGCACTGGTAAATTCCTTGTGTAGCTGTTTTTGGCAACATAAGGCCACTCTAAGCTGTTTCTGGCTGCTCTACTATTAGCATTCATGGTAAGGATGGCAGGAAAGCNGTTCTAGTTTCTTCCAGAATAGGAGTACTAGAGTGAGATATTCTGGAGTAGCACGTTGATACACTATTTTATTCTGGAATAATCCTTCCATGAAGACAAGCCCTTATTTAAAGTAAAGTAATAATAATGATAATAAACCATTGTCAGCTGGGCAGTCCCTCCTCTCAATCTAGGGTACACTATAGCAGTTGAACGGTGGTAAAGCCTCTCGCCTCTTTGTAATCTCAGATTCAAGTGCTGTCTAACTAGATCTGGGTGAACAACACTTCATCAGACACAGCGCAGATCATTTCATCTGGCCCTTGTTCTTGTACGTTTCTGTGTTTCAGAGGTATTTTTCCCAAGGAAGGAATACAAGGGTAAAGAGTTCCCCACAGCTTGACTGCAGAACGGCCGCTCAGCACCCTGGATGTAAAATCAGATCCCGCAGAAGCAGTTGCCAGAGGCCAGGCAACTAGTTCAGGAGAGGGCTTGGGGATATATTCAGAAACAATGCAGCGGGATTAACAAGTCTGAGCTTCCTGCCTTTTCTCTTTGAAAGGACAAGAGTTCATATCTGCAGGTCCTCCTGGAATTTCTGCCCGCTTCAAGTAAACACGCACTGTGTGACCCCGACCCTCCCAAGAACTGGAAATCACAGCACACCCTCAGATCCTTTATTTGTGTCCTTGGCAAGCATGTGGTTGCTGAGCTGGTGTGACATACAAGTTGATGCTTTTGCACCGCATGGGCCAACACTGTGGGGCTGAGCGGAACTGGGAAAAGCTTGAGTGAAGCCAAAGGTAGCTGTGAAAACAGCCGACGGGCAGATCTGTGCCTGTGCCGTGGCACTGTGGGGACTGAGCCAACTAGATCACCAGGGAAGAAAGGAACATGAAACAGTTTCTGCCATGGTCCCTTCCAAACTCTCAGAGTCTACAGCACTGGTAAATTCCTTGTGTAGCTGTTTTTGGCAACATAAGGCCACTCTAAGCTGTTTCTGGCTGCTCTACTATTAGCATTCATGGTAAGGATGGCAGGAAAGCTTATAACTCACCTCAGCTGATGAGTATCCCGAGGAGGAATATCTGGACATATCAAAGTCATCATCACTGCAGGGAAGGACAAGATACAGCAAAGAAGGAAACTGTTAGAGAGACTTACTGTATTCCTGGTTACCCCTACTGTTCTTGTGCCATGAAGCCATCCTTGAGGCACAGAGAAGTTACATCACGAGAGTCGGGAGGGTAACTTTCATCTGTGACCCTCAGACCTTTTCATCAAAGTGCTCTTTACTCACGTCTTTTCCTACTTGTTTATGCACACAGTGGAGTTATGGCATACACTGAAGGGCACAGCAAGGAGGAGTGCGAGTGGCCTGCGAGAGCGAGTGGCTGCAGCAGGAGTTAGCTTCAGTGCTGCACTCTGGAAAGAAAGCTCACTCACACTGTAATGTTTACCTTATTAACACTTTGCATACCTGTCCGTATCCAGGGCTACCAGTGGCTTTTCATCTGGACTCTGGTCTAATGACGAATAGCCCTTATTGGGAACGACGAGCCTGAAACAGTTAAATGTTGTAGTTTAACCACACAGTAAAGCTCAGTACCACATATAATCTAGGGCAAAGCTTTATGATACTTATGCTCTCCCCATTTCAATTCCTTGCCAGCTTTCCCTTATCAGTGAAGAAGTTTAAATGGGTGCAATTCAGAGGAAGCGAGCTCTGTCTCTGGGTGGCTGAGAGCTGTTTCACAGGGGTAAATGCTGGACATGCCTTGGCAACACACTCCTCCCTGGAGGGAAAAACAGTGGTGACACTCCACGCTTCATTCTGGTGAACCTGCTTGTCATATGAATATGCTTGTCAACCTCATGAAATTCAACAAGGGCAAGCATAGGGTGCTGCACCTGGGGAGGAATAACCCCATGCACCAATACAGGTTGGGGGCTGACCTGCTGGAGGGCAGCTCTGTGGAAAGAGACCTGGGAGTCCTGGTGGACAACAGGAAGACCATGAGCCAACAAAGTGCCCTTGTGGCCAAGAAGGCCAATGGCATCCTGGGGTGCATCAAGAAGAGCGTGGCCAGCAGGGCGAGGGAGTTCATCCTCCCCCTCTACCCTGCCCTGGTGAGGCCACACCTGGAGTACTGTGTCCAGTTCTGGGCTCCCCGGTTCAAGAAGGACAGGGAACTGCTGGAGAGGGGACAGCAAAGGGCTACCAAGAAGATTAAGGGACTGGAACACCTCTCTTATGAAGAANACAGGCTGCCCAGGGAGGTGGTGGAGTCTCCAACTCTGGAGACATTCAAAACCTGCCTGGACACGTTCCTGTGCCACCTGCGCTGGATGACCCTGCTCTGGCAGGGGGTTGGACTGGATGATCTCCAGAGGTCCCTTCCAGCCCTACCATTCTGTGATTCTATGATTCTGTATCACATTGCTCATTTTTTGTTGCTTTTTTTCCCTAGCAATGAGTACATGACAGTAGCAATAAGTAAATAGGAGAAAGTGGTTAGGGGAAGGCAGAGGCTCAGTGCTCCTACTATTCCACTATTAGAAATCAGGGATATGGTCTTTCTGCCTGAATCCCTACCCAGCCCACACCACAACACTTCTGAGGTCTCAGCCCTAAATTTAGTAATATGAGAAATATGAGCTGGTGGGTGCAGCGTAAGAGCCCAGTCTGACCAGCACTTTTAAAATCCCATTATTTTATAATGACTTTCACTTCATCAGAAGTGTTACAAAGGCTGATGATGACTTTGCACCTTTAACTGCCTGTGAGAGTTTGTGATATGGAATACAGGCTTTAGAGCTTCTAGGATAAGTAAAATGCATTAATACAGTGGTATCTAGATCACAGCAGAGTTATTTCATCCACAAAGCTACACAAAGACTTTGGTTCATATTTAAAATAAGATTAACCAGATCAAGTAAATGGAATAAGATTTTATGTTCAGCAGGTGGGAACCGCAACAGCGATGAAAATCTCCTTGTTAAGTGGGTTAACTCAGATTTTCTCCCAAATGAAGAACTGGTCTTTAACAACACACAAGGATGCACAACGACACTTCACTAAGATTTTGGAAATATAAATTTAAAGATGATAATCTATCTCATCCATGCTCCAACTGCTGTCTAACTACTTGAAATGTTTTTCCTTCTGCTCATAAAATTTCAGGAAGCCATTACAATTTTAAAAATACAAAGGCCTGCCAGGCACTGAAGATGGGCAGGCTCAGGGAGAGTAAAATGTATCAAACGATA
>VXBH01008785.1:92516-109603 GCA_013400035.1 Rynchops niger | reverse complement strand
GGTAGTAATCTGATGTCTGGACCTAGAAGGTCCAGACTTCTACTCTTATGAAGTATGATCATCACTAAATTTTTGCATAGTAACTATGGCAGTGGATAATTTGTTTCAGTACTTTCCAAACATGTATGTGCTCTATCAAAGTTGTAAAAATCTTAACACAACTGTTGAACCAAACAGCATTTTCAAACTTAAGCTGATCCTGGCACACTCCATATTACATGCTCCAAAGGCTCCTGGCACAACAAAAAACCTGTATAAATATGTTGGCACAGACAGCAAAGACACATGTTGCCTCCACCTCCACCCATAGGAATCTGACTGCTAATTAAATAAACCTTTTTAAACTTCGTTGATATGGTCACTTATCACTCAGGGGAGCCAGCTAGGAATGATAATGCATCTCTAAGCTAGAGCCTGGGGTTTTTTTGCAACAGCTTTCAGCAAGCAAGCAATAGTTTGCATAGTGAACGTTAAACCGATCAGTGGTTGTGATAGGTAAGTTGATTGTTGTAATTGGTGGTAACTCCTATAAAAAGCTGTAGAGGAGTGGTGTGAATTTACAGACGCCTTTAAACAGCAGGAGTGGGAACAGAGCCAGCATAATATGCTCTTGAAAGGTTCTTTTTACCACTTGCGGGTGACATTGTGAGGAAACAAGGCCAGGAAGCTGTTGCATGTATTTATATTATCATAAAGCAGGTGGTATTTCTGTTCATTTCTGAAAAGCACAACTGAAAGGATTTATGATGCATTGTTTCTCTATGCTGTTATCAAGTGCAGATTTCATTCCATACAGAAGAACCACAGCTCCCTAAAGCTGCGAGGCTGGGAGAAGGAATAACCTTTAACTGCAGCATCTTCTTGTGGTTTTGGCCTTATCTCAACAATTTCTGAGAGTTGTGAGACTTAAAAAGACAAGCATTTTGCTGTCTTATGTTCTAAAGCTGTCTCCCTCTTCCCCTTTTCTCACCCAAAATACGTATTTGAGAACTGATATTTCAAAACAGGGTGATCTTGTACTAAAATTGTGAGTCTACCTGGCCTTGCCTTATGATGTTTATGTCAGCAGAACCATGTGGTGAGGAAGCCGGAGCAATGTTAACCAAACATACATTCAATAAAAATGTCCACTGGTGGAGAATCATCTGTTACAGATGATACAGATTAGGTTACTTTAAATGTTAAAAAGATGATTTTTGGTTTCCTTATTCAAAAAACCTGTGTCCAAATACTCCTTAATGATCAGAGCCTTAAAGTTCTACATGAGAAAGAATCCTTATCTTTGGGTTTAGCATATAGAGGTTGAGCTGCAGAGGTAAGCAGAGGGGCTTTTATGTTCTGGCTGAAGAAAGGAATGAGAATTTCTGTTTCTCACAGTGGATCCTACTTCTCCATAAAAATAATTGACTCCATGTAATTGCTTAAAAATAGGTGTGTTAAACATGTTTATTATTTTCTACTGCGTAATTCCAAATATTGGTGTACTATTTCAGTAGAAGTGTAATATTAATTAGACTTACAGTTTGTCTTGATTATATAAACATAATTAGGTATTTGGGGATATTTTTTCCAGTTGTTATTTTCAAAATGGGTTCTTTTTTTACTGAGATCAGAAAAATTAATGAACAAGGACTTAAAAAATAATATTCATGCCCTGTTCTCATGACTTGTGTGAGGGTTGGATTTGATACGTCATCTTAAAACATTGTTTTCTGTTTCTGGTTACCATTGAGGATGATGGCCAAATTAATTTCTGGCAGAAGCATTTTAACTCCATAAAAGTTTAATTAAAGCTATGAATGAAAGAGATCAGTTTAGTAAGTGGAATGTTTGCATTTAGCAGGGCCTGCGGATGGTATTGCTCAGCCTTTTTTCTTTGAAACTTAAGTCAGTGTCTTCAGGCCCATATATTCCATATTATTTTTCTTTTATTTCCTGAAAAAAGAATACAGAACACATTTATAAAAATGTATTTCAAACTTCTTTCTTGGTAGGCCAGTATTCAGTTCTTATCTCTTTTCTCTGTGAAAACTTAAAGTCACATCCTTCCTGTTTTGATTTTTCTATGACATATAAGTCATAGAAGCTGAGTAAATTTGGCAGTTTTTTTATTTTGTTTGATTTTGGTTTAAGTTATAAACAATGTTCTAGGTATGGATTGAGAACCATCTTAATTTCCCTTGAAAATAATCACATAAATGCAGGTTTGTTTTCCACCAAATTGCCAAACTACCTGTTGTTCGCAGTGTTTCCCAAAAAACACCATTAAGGAAACTGATACTTGCATAAAAAAATTTAAGATCGCTGCTTTCAGGCCTTCTTTTCATTTCTTCTCTGTTTTTTTTACATTTTTTTTTGTTTTGTTTAAGCAATGCATAGAAAGCCAAGACATTACAGTCTGCTTGGCTGATCACATTGAACAGATGGGTTTATGCCTTTATTTTCTGGAAACAGCGTATAGGAATTTTGCTAGCAAACACACTCTTAGTAATCTTCTTCACTAAAATTCACAATTTAAATATTAGCAAGGTAAAACCACAAGTGTTTTCATATGGTGATCAGTGTTAGATACATGTTTTCCATAAATTGAAAGGCATGTTTTGAATTATTGAGCCTTAAGCAGAGATCAAGTGCCTTTGTTTGTATAAAAAAATTGTATGTTTTGATTTGGGGTATTTTTTCTATTCACATGCTTTGATAACACTTGCATCTGACAGGTTGTATGTTATATAAAAAACAGAGGAGTTTGCTTCTCCTCTTTCATGTTAAAGATACAGGTTGTGTAAACTCTTAATTGGGCAATTACTTTTTTTCTTCCAAAGTACGAATAATTTCAAAAAGATGTCTGAGGTTTCAGCCTTTGGTATTATTTGGCAGCTGAAGTGTCATAAAATGGATCTCTTAAGAACTATTGTTACTAGCAATTACTCCCCTGGCACATAACATAGTCATCTTTGTTGGTCATCTGAAGTTACCTGTGTTTTCTTATTGCTTCAATTTTTACAGAAAACCAATAAAACAATTTATGAGAATTTTTTTGGTAGTCCCCGTAAACATCTATGACAGTAGTACATCTTTAACAGTGTGACTTATTTTTATTACACCAAGGAAAAACAAAAATAATGCTTCCAACAAGTAGATGGAGTTACACTTTAATACTAGTACACATTGATGAAGATTCAGCTACAACAGTTCCAGGCAGGTAATATTCAGATTTGTGTAACATTACACTTTCTTTTTTTTTTCTTTTTTTTTTTCCTTTTTTTTTTCTTTTTTTTCTTTTTTTTGTTTTAAAACATCAGACAAGGCTTTTGTGGATGATGTTAGTCACATTTGCTTATTCTATTAAAATTTCTGTGTTTTATAAAGTTTCTTTCAACAGGATAAAAAAGGGACCGTTTCTCTTCTAACAACTTAGCAGGAAAAAGACATTTTCAAGTAGAAATTTATAGATACTGCAAGTCATACTTAGCTAGTTGCCATATAATTAACAGGAGCAAATTGTGCATTTCATGCAAAATGATTAAATATAATCATATGCAATTAGATATTTGCTCTTCTAACCAATACTTCCTAAGTTGCTTTTTTTTGTTTGTTTAGGCAATACTTTTTTATCCCAAAATAAATATTCTATAGATTCAAAACATGTTCTCAAGCAAAGATTATACATCTTGCAATTAAAATTTTCCATTACTCTTTAAAACTGAAATATAATATACCAAACTACACTTCACACTGAAATATCCTTCAAAGTATTTACTTCCTCAAAAAAAATATATTAATATTTTACAATTTAGCAGTTGTCACTGTTGCTCATTTGCTTAACTTGTAACCATAATAGTTCTTCTTGTCATTTCAAAAATCAGTAAAGGTCATATTTGTAAAGTAGTAGGCCAGGTGTATACTTTTTTTTTGTATGCCTCTTTTAACCAAAAAGCCAGACCACACTTTAACTGGTAAAGAAATACAGTCTTAGTGTAGTTTATCTGCATCTCATGGTTGGCATAAGCAAAATAGCCTCTTGCTATGATAAATTACATCTCCACTCAGAGTGTTAGTCACTATAATTACAGAGACGTGTTTTCTTGTGTAGGCAATAGATATGTGTAGTCAAACTTGTGCTTGCCATCTATAACATGAGCTTTAAAAATAGTATCTCTAATTTGCATTTCCTGAAGTATTTGAAAATTCGATTGTTTCCTTTGTTATATTTTAGAAGAAAAAAGTCTTTCACATATTCTCTTTTCTGTTTATAATTGCCAGTGGGTTGTTCATGTTTCTGGGGCTAGAAAAGGGGTACTCAGAAAATGGGAGAACACAATCTTTTCATATCTTACAAAATATTTATAATCTTTCTTATAATTTCAAGGTCTAATGGTAACTAGAGTGAGAAATACTTAAGTGAGAGTGTGAGTCTCTACAAGAGTTATGTTGTAACTCTGGGCTTACCTAAAAGATTCAGGAGAAAGCAAAATGGCACTGGAAACTCTTTTTGTATGTATTTAGAGGCGTTAATGCAAAGGCATGGATGTGTCATCTTCCTACCTGCCTACCTCCCTATATAAATGTGCAAAAGCTACATAACGGCTCCTTTCTCTCACAAACGACAAATACGACAAATAGCTTGAACGGAGGAACCAAAATGAGCAAGAATTGTTGTCTTTTATTACGTACTCTCTACATTATTTCCACTTCCTTTTATTCAATTCTTTCACCAACTTCTTTGAATAATCTTTGGTAAAGAGGATAACACTTAAGGAATCATCTTCAGTTTCTAAGTTTTATTCAAGGGTTTGTTGTGTCTTTGGGTAAACATGTGGCCCTCTGTTTCCTAGTCCTTTAAAGATAATCATATGTAGTACTTTTCCTAATTTATATTGATATTGCCATAGTATACCTTTGAAGTGGTGAAGGATAGATGATACAAAAAGTCAGGCTGTTTCGGAGAGGCTAATTTTCATTCTAAGTGTTGACAAATTTATGTTATCAGTTATACCTCTGAGTTATTTTCAGGTTAAAATGTAGGTGTTCATTCAGACACAATTTGTGGAGGGCCATTTAGAAGTTTTAAATCATAAAATGTGGTATATCACAATCAGTAAAAGCACCAAAAGCACTGTTTAGAATATTTACATAACGATACCAAGACTCAACCCTTGCTAAGTTTTAGCAATAACTATTCAGAAACATTCATGCTGGTTTTAATACATTATATGGGTCAAACCATCTCTAAAAATGTATGTGGAAGTATGCTGTTTTGTCTAGAACTATTTTATGCCAAATATAACTGAATACTTGAATTCTGAATATAATACTGAGTAAGTATGATTTTGAGTGCAATCCAATGCAAACTAGTTAAGAGAAAGGTGTAGAATTACTGCACAAAACTTTTGGGTCTGATCATGATTTTTACTGATTTAAAGGCTTGCCTATATCCACTGGGAATATCATCAGAAACACCATGCCATGTACCCCAGAAAATGCCATTGCGAACACCTTTGTATTTCTTGTGGTAGTACTTGCCATTGAGGTTGGCAGACAAACATGCATCGAACCACCAGCCAGAGCTGTAGTATGCTCCACAGTTTCCTGATGGATACCTATCGTTGTCCTTGTCTGGAGTTGTAAAGAACTTTTGATCGTGGTTGTAATGCTTGCTGTAGTGAAGGGCATCTCCTGCTGTGCCACTGTAGCCATGAACACTTAGACGATACTTTAGGTATTCGTTGGCCACATAGAAGTGTTCGTATTTTGCGTACTCTCTGATACCATTGAAATCTTCAAGTTCAATTCTCAGTTGCATTTCTTGGCTCTTTGTCAGGAGGTGAATCTTGTCGTTCCCCAGCCAAAACTCTCTGCTGAGGTTTCCAAAGCCATTTTTGTAGTCATTCCAGGTTCTGTTAAAGTTAGTGCTGCCATCCTGACGCCGTTGCAGCACTGTCCAGCCACCTCCATGTGTTTGCATGTCACAGTAAACTTCAAAGCTATCATTTCTGGGGTCAGGGCTAATCCTGTAGATTCCATTACTCCTTCTGCCTGCTGCGTAATGATCGGCACAGTCTCTCTGCATTATTTGTATAACTGGTGGAAGAACAGATAGTGTTAGAATAGACATAATTTCGATTTAAAAATAAACTAAATTTTTACCCAGACTGATGTGGCATACAGAACTTGGATTGGAGAGACTTCTACACAGGAAATAGTGTTACAGCAATTTCAGTTCCAGGGAGAAACAAGTTTTTTCCATCAGGTTTATTCTTTGATAGATGCCACCTCAAATCTCTGCACCAGATAGCTGTCAAAAAACCCCATTTGAATTACTTTTTGTATCAAAAGGGCCTAGCATAGGGGCATTTTGTTTGTCTGCTTTCCCTTTTCTCTTTTTCGCTACTCTTCTCTTTATCCTTTCATTACCTCCTGTAAATTCAGACTGGTTTCTTCAGACCATGTTTCTAATACTTCATGTTTACATGCTTTCTGTTTTTTGTATTTAAATGTATACTGTTACACCCTGTCTATAATTTAAATCTTCATCTGGCAGTATGTCAGAGAAAAAGCTTTGTCCACATGGGAATGACTTTAACCTGGCTATTGTTCAGTTGACATCATTTCATATAGAACATAACATCATTAGGAATGTTTCATGTGGTAATGTTGACTTTACTTTAGGAAGCAGGGGAAAAAAGTAATAAAATTGTCTCATCTATTGTATTAATAGTGTGATTCCTAGAAAGATGAAGCTAGAAAAGTGATGGTGCTTTCCTGTGTATGTGTCATCGCTGGCTCTACAGTAAGGAAAAGTTTTAGCATCTACCATTAACACAGCTTCTTCCCACCAATGAGTGATGTATTTTATGCAGAAGAAAAATACCCCTAAGGTTTTTCCTGCAGAGCAAAAATCTGGTTTTGATCCATGTCGTTACTGGATGGTATCGTATTCAACAGCATGGTACTTAAGTAAGCGATAGAGAGCTCTTGTTCTGAGCTGATTCAAAACCATAATATTCATTCCTATTGCAGATCTGAATTTATGGAGACAATCATTTGCAGGCTTGAGTTGCATAATTTTCCTAGAAGAATCTAAACAATTAAACAACTTCTTGCAAGGGAAGAGTGTTCTCAGGGAGGAGACAAGACCCAGGACTTCTTGCTGGCCAGTGGAGAAAACTGGACATCTATGAAAGCATGAAGTATAGGAATCAAAGGCTTACAAGCCGAATCTAAATCCACAAAGAGGTTCTGATTTATTTCACTGAACTTCGTGTAAGGTCTTTGGTGGACTAAGTTTAAGAGCAGATGACAGAGAATATACATTTCAGCTAAAATGCTTTTATAATCAAATTCAACTCCTATTTAAATAAAGTTTTGCTATTACTTTCAGTGGAAGCAGGAATAGCTCCTGTACAGGAAACAGTTGTAGCTGTTATCCTTGCTAGTTTTCATATTGTATGTATTGCTGCTACACACACTTTTAGCATCAGTTACTGTAAAATATAAGGAATATCTACATGATCACATGCTATGAACAGTACCCAACATTTCAGTGAGAAATACCTAAAATTAATTTAGTCTGTTGTGAAGTACGGTACTTGAATTTGATTCATTGTCCATTATCAATATAGCAAGTATCACTCATTCTTTTTGTGAATGATTTATATCTGAAATAAAGCAATTTACTTATACTGATTTGTATCTGATTTAGGCCGATTGTTGACATAGTAAAAGCATTACCTTTATTATTATTTTGCTCTTTTCACACTTTCAAGAATTTCAGCTGTACATACACTGTACCATCTACAGATCCTTCAATATTCAATGTGGGTGGACAGAGAAACAGTTTTATTTTAACAGAGGCTTAAAAACTGTAAAGCAGTCTGATTTTTCTTTGCTTTATCTCTAGAGTGCCCTGTCTTCATAGGTATGATATCCGATCTCCGTATGTATGATATCTGAGTGGTAGAATACACTGACAATCCTGTGAACATTTCTTATTTTCAAAGATTCTTATATGTGATACAAAAACTTAATGAAAAAAAAATCCGCTGTTAATAACTGTCAACATTAGAAAGAAATTATTAGTTCTATTTCTTAGTTTTAAATAGGACAATTAAAAAGTAATAGAAAAAAGTGTTTATCAGTGATAACACCTGTTTTCTGTTATATATCACTTAGATATTAGACTCATGCAAAGAATTTAGTATTAAAATGATGGTACATACATTACCCTCTTGAGAAGCAGTGTTAATAAGCTATTTTAGCCAAGCCATTCAGATATTCACCATGGTGGTAGTAATATTCTTTTATTATCCATCTGTTTAAAAGTTTAACTAGATTCACTTGATGTTTAATAATGATTTGCAGACCATTTCAGAATAATTGCAGTTTCACACTGAAAAAGATCCATACAGTTTTCTAAAGCACACCTAGAGAAAATTTACCCCTTGTCATTCAAGGAGAAAATATATGTAATTCACTGATGTTTAATACCCTTAATGAAGGGTAGTAGGGCGTAAAATAATAAGTTAATTTTTCATGTTTACTAACTGAACTGCAAAAAAAAAAGTGCTTTGAAAATGTTTTACATAATAAGGTCCCATTCTAGGAGGAACTGAACACCTGCAGCTCTCAGTAACCCTCTAGTGGCAGTTGAAATGTTGTACAGGAGTATAAATAAAGACTAAAAGAGCAAATACTTAACTTGTGAAGTTAATAACACGGCTATTTAGTTAAAATATATTTTAAATTGTTTACCTAATATTTATAAAATGCACAGAAAGCTTATACAGGCAGTAAGAATTAACAGGTTACATACCAGGTCTTGGTTGCATTGCTGGACATTTAGAACATTTGTTATCAAGACTGTTCACAACAAATGTCAAATTAGCAACTTTGCTGTCAACGTAATGTTCTACGTTGTTCATATTTATGAGGCTCATCTTCTCTAAACGACCTTGCAGTGTCTGAATCTGGTTCTTTGCATTTTTTAAGCTGGTTGCCATTCTGTTAACTTTGCTTTGCAGTTCCTTTACTCTGTTATCTTGGATTCTGCTGTTTTCTGATGGAGTTTCTGCATTAGGTAGCAGAAATTCATTACTGCTTTCTCTTTCTTGGTTGTCATCTGCCTGCAGCTTGCAATCTTGGCAGCATTTCTTCAGCTTGTTTACTGCTTCTTTAAGGGTCTGTACTTCTTTGAGAGTCTTCTCAAGCACTCTGAATTCTTTGGGTAACTGCATGGTCATCGGAGGCAGATTTATCTGATATGGACAGTCCTCTCCTTCATCACATTTCCGATTAGTTTTGAGCTTTATAGGACAAGTTTCAGTAACTTTTCCTTCTTTAGCCTCCTCTTCATCTTCTAAAACAACTGCAAAAACATTTGTTAAAGCAAGGAGAGCTGTCTTCAGCAAGACTATGTAAACGAGCAGTTTCATCTTTGCAGAGAAACTAGCAGTATGAGGAAGTATGCAAAAGTGGAACAACTTTATAAGGGCAGCTTGAAGCCTGTGAGTTATCAGACTGCCTACGCTGTTCTTGGAAATGGGTGGGAGTGCTTGCATCATGAGTGATTAATAGCAGAGCAAAGTAGGTAGCGCTTGCAAGAATAGCACATTTGGGTGAGTATTCCTGACTCAGAACTAGTGTATGTAAGCAAAATGATGAAATGCATGTGTGCACGTGTGCAGTTTAATTTCATTCTTTGCTGTACATGGATTTTCTATTTGGGGAAAAAAATCACTTAGCTCTGTTTATAATAGTCTTCTCACATGTGTTTCTTAACATTAAAGTGTTCTAAAACTGCTTTTCAAAACTAACCTATAGTTTTACAACAGCACGTGGAAAAGGTAAAAAACAGTCCCTTTCCCAGTGTCAGGTTTATCACAGCAGTAGCTTCATTGATACTGAGACCCCTTCTTCCTAAAACTTTTTTAACTGAGTAGATGTATTCATTACAGAATAACAAAATGGTAGCGTTCTGAGGGACCTCTGGTGATCATGTAGTCCAACCCCCCTGCCAGAGCAGAATCACCTTAGAGCAGGTTACACAGGAATGCGTCCAGGTGGGTTCTGAATGTCTCCCGAGACAGAGACTCCACCACCTCTCTGGGCAGCCTGTGCCAGTGCTCTGCCACCCTCAAAGTAAAAAAGTTCCTCCTCATGTTTAGGTGGAACTTCCTCTGCTCAAGCTTATGCCCATTACCTCTTGTCCTGTCCCTGGGCACCACTGAAAAGAGCCTGGCCCCATCCTCCTGACACTCACCCTTTAAGGATTTATAAGCGTTGATGAGATCCCCCCTCAGTTGTCTTTTTTCCAGACTGCAGAGACCCAAATCCCTCAGCCTTTCTTCGTANCCAGCAGGTCAGCCCCCAACCTGTCCTGGTGCATGGGGTTATTCCTCCCCAGGTGCAGCACCCCACACTTGCCCTTGTTGAATTTCATAAGGTTCCACTCTGCCCAAATTTCCAACCTGTCCAGGTCTCTCTGTACGGCGGCACAGCCTTCTGCTGTGTCAGCCACTCCCCCCACCCCAGCTTTGTGTCATCAGCGAACTTGCTGAGGGTGCAGGTCATTGATGAATATATTGAAGAGGACTGGACCCAGTACTGACCCCTAGGGAACACCACTCATCACTGACCTCCAACTAGACTCTATGCCCCTAATCACAACCCTCTGAGCTCTGTCTTTCAACCGGTTATCTATCCACCTTACTGTCATTCATCAAGCCCACTCTTCCTAAGCTTCCCTATGAGGATGCTGTGGGAGACAGTGTCGAACGCCTTGCTTAAGTCAAGGTAGACCACATCTACCGCCCTCCCCTCATCTATCCATCCAGTCATGCCATCATAAAATTCCATCATTAAAATGACTTAAATCCCGAAGCATGTTGAAACACACATGTAGTTTTAGTTCCAAACATTTTTCAGGGTAAAGCCACAAACTAAGAAGGATGAGTACCACTTTCTTCCTCCTGTTTTACTAGCACTGCTTAGAATAGTTATCTGGATTATTCATGTTTTGTATGAGGTATCACAGTTAAAATTCACTGTTACCTGAGTCTGAGTGCTTCTTATTGAAGCTTTCTATGTGAAGGGAAGGCAACTGAAGACATCCCCCGCTTTGATGCGTGGGATCCTAGCGGTTGGATTGATTGTTCAGAAAACCCAAAGCAAATCCTTATGTTCTGAATAATGTCCTGAAGTCTAAATCTAAAGCAAGGCAGGGAGCTAGGGAAGAAGCTCCCATGGGCCCATCAGTTTGGGATATTCTTTTCTGTGTTCCTGATTTCAGTTCTTGCTTTTCTTTTTATTGCGCCTTGTATCAACTTTAAGAGTTAATCATGTACTTTGCATGACTAGTCACACCAAATGCAATACTTCAGCCCTAGGTGACAGTTTCCATGTACTTCCTCATTTTTATTCTACAGCCACCTTTGCCATCCTCATGTGGTGCCTATAAAGTTTTGCTGATCTATGTCATTTTCCTTGTGCCCCAAAGCAAGGCTACATGGACATGTCTTTGTGCATTCATAGCTCAGTCAAGAGCCTAATAACTTGCATGAAAAAAAGATTTTTACAGCAGTTCTTGGTTAATTAGTCCAATCTTAACAATTTATTTCCCTAAACCCTGTTTGAAATTACTCATAATACAGATTAAACATTAAACAGACATTAGTCACACACACACTAGTTCACAATCTCTGGAATGTTACTAGCTTTTATAGAGACCACAGCTGTATATTGATAGTACAGGAGGGAGGCTTGGTAAAAAATCCCTATTTGTCTAACCTGCTTACAACAATTCCTCCAGATTCTTGCATAGCACAATGGTCTGAGCACTTTCTTGGGAAATGCGTTTTGAATCTACCTTTCCCATATTCTAAATGAACATGCCCGAACCTGCCATGGTGCTTTTAGTGATGTGGCAAAACCGTGTCTCTCTCCCTTTCAGATCATGAAAGTTCCCCAGCAATGAGGTGAGAGATCCCTCCATGAACTGCAACTTGGGTGTAAGGCACTGATATCACTTTGGTTTTCTTAAAAATGCATCAAAACTGAAATGTTTGTAACAGAAGATGAAATGTATGAATTCAATTTGTGAGTAAAATTTTGAAATATTTTATTTGGTTGATAGGACCCTATTTTTTTTTCTATCAGTCTGAAGTCAGGTATTTACAGAACCTTGTTCTCCTGTGTGGCTGCAACTGTCAAAATGAGGAAAGCTATACCAGCCTCTTTCGAGGGACTTTAGAAATATAATAGAGTTCCTAAATCCTTGTTATTTTGGAAGCCACATTCCTTCCACAATGTGTGTTCAGTTTACAATGAGCTCTACTATCTGCTATGTGACTTTGGATTGGACAGATTATTCTGTATCTGTAAAATTAATAATAACTATGCTTCGTAGACCACATCTTATGAATTGCCTTGAAATGTTTAAATGCATATCAAGTATTGTTATGACTGTTGTGCTGCATTGAAAGCCTAAAATATTATTAGAACTGAGTGACTCCAAGAAGGGCAGACATTTCTATGTCAAAGTAAAGAAAGTTCAGACAGTAACGTGAGATATCTGAGCTTTTCAAACACCTTTGTCCTCAGACAAAGGGACCATTCCTTGGTCCCTTATATATCTTAATTTTTGGATATTTACTCCCACCTTTGGATGAGATTTCTGTAATCTTAAGATGCTCTGCTATCCTCCTGATTTTGTTATTAGTCTGATGTTCTGCTACTAGGCTACTAGCAGTCTGTTTGGAGCCTGAAAGACACATTTCTCCATCAGGTATCTGCATGCTTCTCCTACCTGGAGAAGTCTTGTAATTGAGGACTGTTCTGTCAGGGAATGTCCATTCCCAACAATTTGTCAGGTCTCTGTTCTTTCTTCATGAACTCAAAGTAGTATGCCACAGCCTTTTTTGTGTTTCATGCCTCTTCCTTGGGATAAATGAGGCAAACTTTCAAAACTGAGTTTTTCACAAGTCTTTGTCCTTAGAACGGGCACGGAGCAAATTTATACTGTAAATGCTGATGCAGCTTAACTAATAGCAGAAATATTGGACTAGACCAAAACTGAGAACTGCAGTTTGTTTATAAACAAAGTTTCTTCCCAGATGGGGCTTTCCTAGATCCCTAGAGCGTTCTGTATAATGCTTAAAACTTTGAAGTAGTTATGCAATCACAAAACCCAAAAGCCAATCTTTTTCAACTGTGAAAGGATCTAACTGAATAACAGCTTATGACCATAACTAAGACTTTCCTACCAAAGTCTTTTTTTTGGTTAAAGGTCACTTTTTTGTAGCTTTTAATCTCTTTTAGTCTTCTTTTTAGGAATTTATTTTTCCTTCTGTGTCCTGAAGAGGTATCTTAACCTTACAGATGTATCTTCCTAAAGATAATGACTGAGAGCTCATGATATTCTTAAATTCTACTAAAGATTTTAATTCTGTTCCCAGAACTACCCAGTGGTTGCAAGGTTAAAGAAGTAATATATTTTGGTTTAAGAGACTTAGGACTGTTTATTCAAAGCTTATCAAAAGCAGCATGAACCATTTCCCATGATTTTTTAGAGCAAGTGGTTTTTTGGTGTGGGTTTTTTTTTTTTTTTTTTGTTTTGTTTTTTTTTGTTTTGTTTTTTCCCTGGCAGATAATGGAATGTAGGTCAAATAGAAAACAACAAAGTTAAGGCTGTAGGCAGATGTTAATTTAACTAGTGACTATGGCAATTTAAAACACAACAGCTTCCCATCTCTTTGATATCTGGCATTGTGCTGGGAGTTAACATCTGTAGCAGAGTTGCTGCAAAACATCCGGGTTTGTGTAAGCAGTTCAGATAACTGGTATGAACAAACCTGAAGCACATCTACACTCATTCATATAAACCATTTTGGTGGCAGAGGTGGGCTGTGTTAAGATTCACCTGCTCCAGTAATATTTTTGATGTTTTTGTAGATTTCAGCGACGTTTTGGCTGAGAAAGAGGATGCAAAGTAATTAGATTCATCTTCAGTTTTTTCCCACACTGTGGAATATATACCAAAAGTCCATACTAGAAACAAATTCTGATTTAAGATTCTTTTTGATTAATTTAAATGCTTTTTTTTTTTTTTTAATTCAGTAGTCATTCTTCATGCAAGCAGTCTTCATGTTGTCCACTGGATTGTGGGACTGCCTGTTCAATTTCCTCATCTGTCTATGAGAACATAGCAGAGCACAAAAAGGAAGATGGTCCTCTTCCATTTGATTTTAATTGTTAAAACTCTTACAGAGGTGCAGATTACAGAGTACTAGTAGCTGCGTGGATTCCCTATCTGTTTAAATTCGTCTTTGCGTTATTTATAAATTCTGGCAACAGGCTGAAAGGCAACACTGACATAGAGCATATAAATAGTAGAAAACAGATTTATATAAGCAATTGTAAATGCAATACGTATTACAAAATTCACGTGGTCAAAGAATATCACTCTTTCTGTTTAGGCAAGGACCATATTTGTAAAGAAGGAGATCCATGAAACTAAGTTCCTGTTCATTCTGTTTCTCCTACAACATCTGAATATCTGCCTGCCCAAAATCTAGAGTTTTCTCCCGAATACTTCCTTTATTGATAGCCATAGAAGACCCTGTGGTTGGCCAAGTACATGGAGAAAATAATCCAGAATGCACTCATAAGAGTGATAACATAACAAATATAAAAGCCTCTCCCTGAAATGTCTTTTCAGGAAAATTCCTTTTTGATTCCTGCAAACCCTGCTCCAATAAAACCAACTGGTGAAAGACTTAACCACATACTCAGTATCCTCCTTTCAAGACTCATTGTCAAACCGGTGATCACAGGAAAGCTATCTCCTTTCCTGAAATGCCTATCTTCCCAGTCACTTATCCCTGCTTATACCGAGCCATGTGAGACACAATTGGCCACCAGATGCAGTATTTTCTCACCCAATGTATCTTCATGGTGGCAGATTTTGATATTTTCCATGTAGGGATTGCTTCTTCCCATGAACTGGGGGACAAAACTACTGTTATGAACTATGCCTTGGGAAAGAATTCATGATATTATTTTTCCTAGTTGTTATTTGTTAGTTTTAGAAAGCTTTTCAGCAGTTTATTTTTCATTAAAGGCTGCCTGGATGATCCAGCTGTAATTAAAAAAAAAAAAATAAATTTAGAAATTCTGTGTAAGGCAATACAGTGCTATATCTACCGTAAGTAGGTATATTAATTTTTTTCATGTATTCCTTTACCTCCACTCTCAGTTTTGTCTTGTTTATGTAGCATCATCTGCATATAGCTTTTTTATGTTAAATACTTTGAAGTAGACTATGAGCCTTTCAAGGCATATCAGTATTTTGACTCCATGTCAAAATAAAGTGAGTAGATATTAATAATTCCTCAGACTCATTTTTTTAGTGTTTGACTTTTGTCTTCTGAGTTACTGGCTTGTTGTATGTGGAACCAATGCAGCCAAGTCACTCTCCTTTAGACAACAAAGTTCAAGGAACGATAAACCTTTTGCCCTCACTTTGTGAAATAATTATATGCTGTGTTTAAAAAGTGCATGCTATCTTCTTATTCATTACATTTGTGGTTTTCTTGGAATAGGAAAGATGGCAAAATAATGTGTGAATCACGACGTGAAATATAAAAAATAATTTTGTTAAATTATTTAAACTATTTCAGCTTCCAAATAGAAATGGCTTAGAAAGGTGATTTTTTTCTCTAGTAAAAATATCGCTTTTAAGGGAAAGCAGATTTATGTACAAATGTGATATTATACAAATGTACTTGTTACTTCTTTATAATTTTGCTCATCACAAACATGAGAAGGCAATAGAAGGGTAGTTTGAAGTGTTTCAGTGCATTTGTACAACCAATAGCCTCATGGGTTCAGGTATGCTGGTTTGTCACTTAAAGTAAATGTTGAGAAAACTCAGTGAAATATCTTTTTCTACTTGAAAGGCTAGCAAATAGGCTTTTCCTGGGGACTTCCCATACTTATCCTACAAAATCTACTGCCTGTTCAATGGTTATGTAGTTACAGATGAGGGGGATTCTACCTTGATTTTTAACTGTAATGACGGCATTAATTTAAAAATCATACCACATTTTTCTTTACCTTCTACCATCATAACTTTTCTCTGGAATAATGTTTGATTACTTAAACAAGGCATATCCTTCTCTAAATATCTGCAGTGTAACTATTCCTATCTGTACTTTAAATGTTTCCCAATCTACAAAAGGGAATGCAGAATTGCATTGAAATACTGATAACTACAATTTATGGTGTAACTAAATATTTACAGTATTACTTCAGTGATTTTTATCTTCTTGTCTTAAAATACTTTGAAATATGTGCTGAAGCATGAAATATTGTTGCATAGAGAAATTCTAGATGATTTTAGAAGCGATAGTATTCTATAACCCTGTATGAATATTTGAGGCATATTGAAAAATTTATTATATAAATGACTGATTAAAAATGTAATGATGATATTTACTGGGCATATGAAAATTGTGACACAACACTGCATTAAAACCAGAGTTTTACTCATCTCAACATCTAGTGTGTAGTCTGAGCTAGTTAGTCATCTTGGCTCCCTCTATTGTCAAAGTCAAGTAAGAGACTCTCTGAGGTTGTTTCTTATTTCTTATAAATGCTGGAGAGCAGTCTAAAATAATTTAATGAGTTAAATTGGATTATTAAGAAGAATCAGAATCTTAAATATATTATTACCCTCTATTCTCTATATATCCTCCATTATTATCCTGTCAGAAGTCATTGCTGGGCCGCTCTCCATCATCTTTGAAAGGTCCTGGAGAACAGACAAGGTGCCTGAGGACTGGAGGAATGCCAATGTCACTCCAGTCTTTAAAAAAGGCAAGAAGGAGGAGCCGGGGAACTACAGGCTGGTCAGCCTTACCTCCATCCCTGGAAAGATGATGGAACAACTCGTTCTGGGCATCATCTCAAGGCATGTGGAGGAAAAGAACGCTATCAGAAGTACTCAACATGAATTCACCAAGAGGAAATCATGTCTGACTAATCTGATAGCCTTCTATGATGGCATGACTGGATGGATAGATGAGGGGAGG
>VXBH01008785.1:67151-92162 GCA_013400035.1 Rynchops niger | reverse complement strand
CAAGAAGGACAGGGAACTGCTGGAGAGGGTGCAGCAGAGAGCTACCAAGATGATTAGGGGACTCGAACACCTCTCTTATAGAGAAAGGCTGAGGGATTTGGGTCTCTTCAGTCTGGAAAAAAGACAACTGAGGGGGAATCTCATCAACGCTTATAAATCCTTAAAGGGTGA
This sequence comes from Rynchops niger, assembly GCA_013400035.1. Lineage (NCBI taxonomy): Eukaryota > Metazoa > Chordata > Aves > Charadriiformes > Laridae > Rynchops > Rynchops niger. The sequence continues at coordinate 91,991 of VXBH01008785.1, read as the reverse complement.
GTGTTACGAGGATGGGGCCAGGCTCTTTTCAGTGGTGCCTGGGGACAGGACAAGAGGTAATGGGCATAAGCTTGAGCATAGGAAGTTCCACCTAAACATGAGGAGGAACTTTTTTACTTTGAGGGTGGCAGAGCACTGGCACAGGCTGCCCAGAGAGGTGGTGGAGTCTCTGTCTCGGGAGACATTCAGAACCCACCTGGACGCGTTCCTGTGCAACCTGCTCTAAGGTGATTCTGCTCTGGCAGGGGGGTTGGACTAGATGATCTCCAGAGGTCCCTTCCTATGGTTCTGTGATTCTATGATTCTAGCATTTCTTTTTGCCTTCCTTATGCTTCCTCAAGTCTCAAGGCAAGAGATTCCAGTCTTCAACTGCACAGTTTGGAAAAAACATGCAAGCGAGACAAAGTAGGATAGTCAATGTTTAGCCTCAATGTACACCAGGACAAGTCAGTATCTTCTTTTGCGTAAAAAGTAGAGAGAGATGCTGGTACATCAGCAGAACACAGAGATTCCCTTATAACTGGTGCAGTATTTATCCAGCTACTGCATCCATATTTAGTCACTGCATTTTCAAAACTTTACAGAACAGGGCCCTGATGTAACCTGGTCTAAATTTGAAGCTATCCCTGCTTTGAGCAGGAGATTAGACTAAATGGCATCCAAATGTCTCTTCCAGCCCCAATTTTTCTGATTCTACTCCTATCTTGTTTTATATAAAGTTTATTTTTTGCTTTACTATATGTTGTAATAAAAATAATGTAAACAAAACATTCTGGAAAATGCAAAGAATTACTTTATTTTTAATATGTAGGTGCTCTTCACAGTTCAGAAAATACAAACAAAATAATAAGATTGAAGTAATTGCTTTCATTCCTCACCATTTAAACTTTACAAATGACCTGAAGTTCATGTGAAAAAACCCTACCTATATGGCAAAATGGCCTGTTACACTATTTCCTCTACCCGGAAAAGTGTTTTCTAATGTGGTCTGATTTGAAAAGACTTTGATGTTGACCTTGTGCTGCAAAAGAATATTTGAGGGACACATCTTAGCTTAGCTGAAAGGGAACAGATTTCATTATGGATGTTCAGGAAAATTTTCACTGTGTTTTCCTTAACTGGACCAAATTTCATTGCTGTAAAATTTGGTAAGTGGACCTGGTCTAATTTACATTAGCCTTTAACAATTTTCGTAAATTGAATTTTAAAAGCTTGGAAAGGTTAACTGGAACAATTCGAGTTGGTTTTTAATCTCTTTTTTGAACTAGAAAACCATGAAACAATTATATTAATTTATTTGTCAACAGCATTCGGAGTTAAATGGTTCTGGCTCTAACTGTCCGAGGACTCATCCCTATTCCAAAGTCAGTAGGAATTTTCTCACTGGCTGATTCCAATAATGAGTTTTGTGTTCTAAGATATTGTCTCATCTTGTGGTTTTAAAGTGCATACTTCAAACCCTGTAGCAAAAGGTGTGAAGAAGGTAAAAACTGTCCTCTCTATTGTTTGGGAAATCAGACTAAATTGCCACAGAAGTCCTTACAACCATTAAATTCTCAGGCATCCGGACTCATAGTTTTTAGAGCAGTTTTCTTTTTTTTTTCCCCCTCCCGAGATAAATCCATTGCTACACGGCTTAAAAATACTACATTTATAGGTTTTTAATTGTTCCTTCATTTTTGGGTGCCCCATCTTGACATAGCCAGGACGTGATCTTCAGAAGTAATGAGAAGTCATAGAAATTCTCAGAAATTGAGAACAATGTAAACCGTTGTATTTAGCCATTTAGAAGCCAAGTTAGTATACTGCATTTTTCTTCATTTTATTGTTAGGATATCACTCTCAGTTCCAGTTGATGGCAACAGTGATGCTAAGCACCTGAAGCAGATGCTCCTTGTTTTCCATGTCTGTATAGACAGTGGTGCAAGTTCAAGCTGAGCTGCCTCTGCACTGTTCTGGCACAAGTGCAAGCTCCATTATGAACCCGATCTGAGCAATGGACTGAACTTGAGGAGAAAACTTCAGTCCCCTTAGTGCATTATCATGGGTCCAAGCTTTTGTCTAGATAATTTGGAGATATCAGGCACAGGGAAGCCAAACACCAGCAGATAGCCCTAGCTCACCTCTTCTAAAGGATGGAATGGATTCTGTGGAGACTGATAGCCGGCAATATGAATAGAAGTGCAAGTCATAGCATGGGTTCAGCATGCTTGCACCTGTTGCCCCCTGCAATGTAGACATAACCCCTGAAAAGCCTACGGGAGGTAGTGCTGCCTTCTCTCCAGGCTAAGAAACTTTTGAACTGTGTGGTAAGTGTCCAAACAGTGTGGACTCAATGAGGGTTTTGACACAGAATACAAAGCTTTCTGTTCAAAGGTCAGCATTTATCCTTTTTCTTCCCTGAATGTTTAAACATTTAAATATTGTCCAAAAGAGGTAAAAAAAGCTCTTCAAATAAACAACACAGAGAGGAAATTCCAGACCTCATACAGCAGACTAGCCAGAAGAGTCATTTGCCAAGTGGCTAATACTATACTGAAATCCTGAGTATATACAAACTATAACATATATGAATCCCTTGATATTTTTTTTTCTCCTATTATGAGGCAAAAGAGTTGTTTGACAAGACCTTTCAGATGTTTGAAATATACAAAATTAACATAAAATGTTGGATTATTCTGTGTTAAAATAACAGTAAGTGTCATCACAATGTCTTGTTATAATTATGAAATCTGCAGCCTAGGATGGAGAGATGGAAAGTGTTATTATTCCATTAAAACTTAGAATGCATGTTAGTTATTTTGCAGTATCTGCAAACATAATTAGAAACATGTGTTAACTCCATCATTTCTCCGAAAAGGAGAGATTCTAGGGACTGCTGAAATTAAGTCTTTCCTAGGAAGCCTTCACATGTTTCACTTTCATTATGATTATGAGTAATTGATGTTAATCAGTATTTCCTTGGTGGTGGCTATATTAATCTTTATGCTTTTCTTGATGCTTTTTGTCAAAAGAGTGTGAGGAGTTAGACCAACATTCAGATTGCATCATCTTTTTAAGTTTAAAATTTGGCTTAGTTTTATTATTTATGGAGAGTCCCAAAAGAAGCTTAAAAAGCCTTGAAATTCAAAACAGGGAATGTCAAAGTTCTTAGAGTTCTTATTTATATCACATTTGAGTTACAGAAATCTTGTTTTGAAATTCCAGATGAGTTCCTTGATCTATTGCTTTGAGCTGACTATCAGGAAGGACTGAATATTATCTGTCAAAATGGAGAATGTAAAAGCCTACTGCACTTAATGTGGGGGTGAGGAGGTGTTGATATAGTTAGGGACAGATTTCATAGAATCGCAGAATGGTTTAGGTTGGAAGGGACCTTAAAGCTCATCTAGTTCCAGTCCCCCAGCCCTGGGCAGGCATACCTCCCACCAGACCAGGTTGCTCAAAGTCCCATCCAACCTGGCCTTGAACACTCCTCAGGGATGGGGCCTCAGTGTTGCTCGCATGGAAGCATACCTTATTTGTCAGGTGGGTTCCCTCCCTTCCATGGTTTTAATTCCCATTCACATTCTGAGATCTTCTCTTTCTTACCAACATCTAATCTACATCCACCTTCCAGCCTGAGAGAAATTACTGTAGTTCCACATCCAGGGACTAGTGGATCTGAAGTCAAGCTGGAAGCATATACAAGAGCTCCCTCAGATCCTGCAAAAATTGTTTGTAACATCAGATTGTGCTCACTTTTCCTTGGAATTTCCCTCAAGACATTTTGAAGAGAGCTCTGATGGTGACCTGTTAGTAGCAAGCAAATATGAACCTATTACTGGTATGGATATAGAGAAAAGTTATGCAGGTGAACAGAACAGCTATCTGAGCATAAGTATTCTTCTGTTTTTCTCATGGATCCCAATATTTAAAGGGTTTCTGCCCAGAGCCAGAATATCCACCTTTTATTACTAGAAAAATATAAAGGATATGCTCTTCCCCTTTCCCCTTTTCAGCAAAATCTTCCTCCACAGTTTTGCCACAGGACAAGATTACACAGTACTGTTATTTCATGGGACTATTCATGGGACTACCATGGACTGACTGAAGGAAACAAATTTGTTTTGGAGTTTGGTTTTGGGTTTGTTTTGCTGTATTTTGTTTTTCTGGTAGAATAGCCAAGCTTCAGATAGCGAGGTAACAAGAAAAAATGTAACGAAGTTAGACAATTACACTCGTGTTTATCAGTTAAAGATGAGTGTAAAGTAAAAGAAAGGGTAACTTAATAGGATAAAATAAATGTAACAGAAAATTTAAATTAAAACGGAAAGATACATACTTCCGTACTTCTTATGTAATTACATTTATGGGAGTACAGAGAAAAGGAAAGCAAAATGTTGCCAAGCAACCATGTGTTAGCAGCCAAATCTTCATTCAGCTTTCCAGTAATTCTCCATTTAGATAAGGAAAATTTATTTTAGTTTATTCAGATGGTCTATGAATTTTGGATGTGTGTAAAAATGTGTGGGATCCCAGTTTGTTGTATAACAAGAAAGAAAAGCAAAATACAGTTAAGTACAACTGACGTGCAACGGGACTGGAAGACTCAACAGTTTAAGAATATTTCCTATTTACCCAACTATATTCCAAAATCCAGATTTGAGATTGCAAGTATAACAAAATGACCTCAATTCTTTCCAGGGCATTATGGTTAATGCAGGACTGAAAAAAAGATGTCCTCAATTACCATTCACAAGGTCTTTTTTTTTTTCCTCAGTCCTCTGTCTTTTTACTCATTCTTTTCCTTTTCAATGTAGCATCATAATTAGTTAAACTAAGGATAACCACCACTTTACTTATCTCAGCAATGTGAGAGCTTACAAGCCATAAAATGAACTGTGAGTGCATCCTGGAGGGAAGGGGGAGGAATGAAATGTAACTTCTTTTTAAACTTTGGATAGTACTCTTTTACACAGCTTTTTTTTTTTATAGAAACGTGGCTAATACAGATCCAAAAGTCTAGAAGAAAATTATGACAAACATTCATTTAGAAATGTTATGTTTGTGTGTTGTATGTACATATGTAAATACTGTTGGCTATTTTATCATAAATTGTTTTATTTGTATGTTCTCAAATTATGACTTTTTTTGAACTAACTTGCAAGCTTACTTCCCTAGTGTTGAAATCTGGAAGCTCTGATACTCATTACAGTCACTGCTGCCAAAGTTTACTGAATTTTGAATTAACCTAGGGCTTATTCAAACATATGTTGCTTAAACACAAGCGTTTCTACCAATATTCATAGAATCATTTGGGGATAGAGAAGACCCTTAAGATCGTTGAGTCCAAATGTAAACCTAACACTGCCAAGTCCACCACTAAGCCATGTGCCTAAGTGCCACATCCACACATCTTTTAAATACCTCCAGGGATGGTGCCCACTTCCCTGGGCAGCCTGTTCCAATGCTTGACAACCCCTTTGGTGAAGAAATTTTTCCTAATATCCAATCTGAACCTCCCCTGGTGCAATTTGAGGCTGTTTCCTCTCATCCTCTTGGGAGAAGAGACAGACCCCCACCTCACCACAACCTCCTTTCAGGTAGCTGTAGAGAGTGAGAAGGTATCCCCTCAGCCTCCTTTTCTCCAGGCTAAACAACCCCAGTTCCTTCAGCTGCTCCTGATAAGACTTGTGCTCTACACCCTTCACCAGCTTTGTTGCTCTTCTGTGGGCACACTCCAGCACCTCAATGTCTTTCTTGGAGTGAGGAGCCCAAAACTGAACACGGTAGTTGAGGTGTGGCCTCACCAGTGCTGAGTACAGGGGGATGATCACTTCCCTAGTCCTGCTGGCCACACTATGTCAAATACAAGCCAGGACACTATTGGCCTTCTTGGCCACCTGGGCACTCTGCCAGCTCATATTCAGCCAGCTGTCCACCAACATCCCCAGGTCTAGCCGCTCTTCCCTAAGCCTGTAGCACTGCATGAAGTTGTTGTGACCCAAGTACAGGATCTGGCACCTGGCCTTGTTAAATCTCATACAGTTGGCTTCAGCCCATCGATCCAGCCTGTTCAGGTCCCTCTGTAGAGCCATCCTACCCTCAAGCAGATCAACAATCCCACGCAGCTTGGTGTCATCTGCAAGCTTACTGAGGGTGCACTTGATCCCCTCATTCAGCTCATTGATAAACATATTAAACAGAACAGGCCCCAGTACTGAGCCCTGGGGAGCACCACTTGTGACTGGCCGCCAACTGGATTTAACTCCTTTCACCGCCATTCTCTGGACCAGTCCTCCAGCTGGTATTTTACCCAGTGAAGAGTATGCCCATCCAAGCCATGAGCAGGCAGTTTCTCCAGGAGAATGCTGTGGGAAAAGGTGTCGAAGGCTTTACTACAGTCCAGGTAAACAACATCCACAGCCTCTTCCACGTCCACCACGCGGGTCACCTTGTCATAGAAGGACATCAAGTTAGTCAAGCAGGACCTGCCCTTCATAAACCCATGCTGACCGGGCCTGATCACCTGGTTGTCCTCTCTGTGCCACGTGATGGCACTGAAGATGATCTGCTCCATAACCTTCTGCAGCACTAAAGTCAGACTGACAGGCCTGTAGTTCCCTGGATTCTTCTTCCGGCCCTTCTTGTAGATGGGTGTCACATTTGCTAGCCTCCAGTCAACGAGAACCTCCCCAGTTAGCCAGGACTGCTGATAAATGACGAAAAGTGGCTCGGTGAGCACTTCTGCAACTCCTTCAGTACCCCTGGGTGGATCCCATCCAGCCCCATAGACTTGTGTGTGTCTAAATGGTGTATTAGGTCCCTCACCATTTCCCCTTGGATTACAGGGGCTTCATTCTGCTCCCTGTCCCTGTCTTCCAGCTCAGGGGGCTGGGTACCCAGAGAACAACTGGTCTTACTATTAAAGACTGAGACAAAGAAGGCATTAAGTACCTCAGCCTCTTCCTAATCCTTTGGCACTATGTTTCCCCTGCATCCAGTAAAGGATGGAGATTCTCCTTAGCCCTCCTTTTGTTGCTAATGTATTTACAGAAACATTTTTTATTGTCTTTTATGGCAGTAGCCAGATTAAGTTCTAGTTGGGCTTTGGCCCTTTTAATTTTCTCCCTCCATAACCTCACAACATCCATGTAGTCCTCCTGAGTTGCCTACCCCTTCTTCCAGAGGTCATAAACTGTCTTTTTTTCAGCCAGGCTGGTCTTCTTCCCCACCAGCTTGTCTTTCAGCACATATGGATGGCCTGCTCCTGTGCCCTTAGGATTTCCTTCTTGAAGAATGTCCAGCCTTCCTGGACTCCTTTGCCCTTCAGGGCAGCCTCCCAAGGGACTCTGTCAACCAGCCTCCTAAACAGGCCAAAGTCTGCCCTCTGGAAGTCTAAGGTGGCGGTTCTGCTGACCTCTCTCCTTATTTATCCAAGAATTGAAAACAATCATTTCATGATCGCTGTGCCCAAGACAGCCTCCAACCATCACATCACCCACCACTTCTCTGTTCATAAACAACAGTTCTAGCAGGGTACCTTCCCTAATTGGCTTCCGCACCAGCTGTGTTAGGAAGTTCTCTCCCACACATTCCAGGAACCTCCTGTACTGTTTCCTCCCTGCTGTATTGTATTTCCAGCAGACATGTGGAAGTTCTCCATGAGAACAAGGGCTAGCAGGCTAGCCGTCGTGAGACTTCTCTCAGCTGCTTATAGAATATTTCATCTGTCCCTTCATCCTGGTTAGGTGGTCGACGGCAGACTCATAAAACAAATAAGGAATATTATATATTTCTTACATTGAATTTCCATGTTGCAATTATTAAGAATTATAGTAATTCAAATTAATCAGTGGAGTCTTGTGTTACATATGCAAGGTGGGCCGTTTTGAGATTTGGTTTTAGTTTTTTGGGTTTTTTTTTTGAGTAATCTTTGCAAGACTCTTGGCACTAGACTTCTAGAAATCTATGGACCTTTATACAAGACATTAATGCTCTGTGTATGTTATGAACATAGTAGAAATTTTATTTAATCACTGGTAGATATAATGGACACAAACATTTTTACAAAATTAAGATAGTCTGATCAATGTCAGATACAGATTTTAATTATGCAGCTGAGATATTCTGCATTTACATTTCTCTGTTGTAGATTATGTGTCTCAGTTCTTACTGATCAAATGAAATGGAGTAGGACCTTTAGAATCTGTCTGTAGGTGCAAGTTAATGAATAAAGTGTGCATACACTCCTGTTTTATATGTATTTCTGTACTTAACACATGTTAGTAGCCTGTAATTTTTACCATGACATGGCTAGGGAAGAACAATAACTATGCCCATAGCCAACATCATCTATCTATAGAGGAATAAAATCATTAACCTTTGTCTCTAGTGCAATTTAAGACTTAATTTGTTACTTATTCTGTGTTAAAACATGCCTTTTATGATAGTAAAGACAAAGATGAACCTAGTTCAAATTAGACAGAATCTCAAAAGAAAATGTGACTCATCTATTGTGAACATTCAGAAACAGAGGTAAAAAGAAATATTTATGAATTCCAGTTCCAATTTAGTTTGTGATATTTAAAAAAAGAAATCTAATACTGAACTTCAGTAATAAAGCTGAAGGAATGTTTTATTTTATGGCAACTGGTTACAAGAATTTTTATATACTTCTCTGTTTAATCTGAAAGCCAAAGGCAAAACCTGTCATTTAGAGAGGCAGCTGGCATCCAGAAATTCAATATATGGGTTTAATGTTCCTGGTTGATATTTTACTGTGTACACCAGTGTAAGTCTTCTGGCTTAGTGATTATTATTATATTGCTTTATAGGTCATATAAGAAATATTACCCATTTCCCTGGTTTCAGAACAGATTAAGTCTGTAAGTCTATGGAAGGAGGTCTATTTACACTAAATTAACAGGCAGGTAAAAGCATATTAGGACTCAAGGCATTGCCTACAATGTATTTCTTACAGTTCAGAGCCTTAAATTTCAACTAAATTAGTCTAATTTATTTTTTACTGTTGATAATTGTATTAGCTATGCCAGATATTTTTTTAAAAGGGTAAGTAGATCCAGAATGCCCATTAGATAGTATCTACCATTCAGGACAAAATCCATTGTAAGCACAGACACGTAAAATCAGAGGCATGATTTCCTTTCTGATTCCAACCACTTCTTCTAAAGCCAAATGAAGGTAAATGAAAAAAGCAAAAGGTGAATTGCTATATGTTTTGATTTGAAGGTTGTATGGTAAGAATCAATGTTTCAGCCATGAGTTAAGGAAATAATGCTCACTCTTGCAAGTATCCCTATTTAAGTCAGTTTATGTAAGTGAAAAATTATTCTCATAAGTAAAGATTTGTTCTGGATTGTTGCACTTAATTTACTTGTCTAAAGGGAAACTTAGTAGCTAATATTGTTCTCCACCATAAGACATTTGTCCTTGTAAACTGAATATATAAAAAGTATGTGTGGAGATGATCTGGAATGGAATGTCAGAGGCAGAAGCATGTCTCCACAGATAGGGGATAGGCAAGGTCTATGATTACAAGCCAAGAAGGCCAAACATGCTTTTTTCCATGCAATGGAATAAAGCATAAAATATTCTGAGGAGAAACTGTACAAGAAAAAATTTTATAATAGGTACTGTAATTTACCATTGAACTGAAGGATGTCTATGGCCACAAGAGGCAATTTTCTTCAGGACTTTGAGTAGCCATTTCAGAAGATAGAAGGACAATCAATTTCTGGGCTCTAATTCCATTCTAGATATTAGTAGGAACCAAAGTCATCCCAGCTGGAAAACTGTTTACCTGATGGCAAACAAGAAATGTGGCACTGTCCCTTATACTGTCCACTGAGTTGTGACTCTAAAAGAAAGTGATCTCTACCCATTTTCAGTATCTTTTGCAAAAAGCTGTTACCGATCCTCTGCTGACTGTGCACAACTGTAGTTCCAAGTCCAAGTGTGTACCTATTGTCATTGCAGTCCTATCCATAACTTTTGTTATCAATAGACAATGTATTCAGGGACTGGAAATCTGAAATTCCTCAGCATGATAGAAATGTGTAAGGAAAACAATTGCTAGCCCCCTTCTAGACGTTCAGTGAATTTCTGGGGGCATCCATTGATTCAGCTAACATAGCTTCTGAGGCTCACTTCATTTACACATCACCAGCTATCACATATGTGGGAAAGGCAGCCTTGAAAGCATTATGTATTTGAAAATCAGGGGCCCCATCCTTCATCTGGTTTTATGACCAAAAATAATACAATTTTTCCATGGTGGACTCATGCTTTTCCTCCCTTTTTCCACAACTGACTATTTCTTCCTGTCAAGCTGTTGCCTCTTTCCTTTCTTTCCCTTCTGCCTTCCCAAGCGTCTTGGAGAAAAAGGACAAGTAAGTTTATTTCTGGGGAAACACTGTCAAACATGGCCTAGGTATGCAGTGAGAGGCTAAGCAGTAAGTAACTGGAACTCATAGCTATAGATCAGAGGAGCATGGAGAAAGGACAATAGTGAGGACAACTATACTTACGTATGAGGCTAAGAAATAAATGGGAAATATTTTCTTTCTCACAGAAGAGCTAGTTAGTATTGTGAACTTAAGTGAACAGTATCTTTGGATCATAGAGGATGCCAAAATAAATATTTGAGAGCTGCTTATCTTTAATCTCATGCAAACAAATAAAAGATAGATCTGCTTTCCCTTTCTCAGGGCTGCAGACAGCAAAGATTGTCTTTGCGACCATGAAATATTTTGCAGCAGATCTTAAAAAAATACATAAATCAAAGAGCTATCAACAAAATGTATACTTCCGTTGGCATATTCACTTGGGTTCTTCATCTTCCCAGGACTGGTTCTGGATGGTTTCTCATTGATGTTCGAGAAAGGGGCCTCTATGGAATAGCCCACATATGAATCTCTTAAATGGACCTTAGTTCAGCTTAGAAAAACACCTTTCCCTGGAGGTGTTGAGAGGCCCTGAGGCCTTCTCAAACATAAGGGTTGAAGTATGACTTCTAGGATTTTCCTGGTGCAAGATTTTGTTTCTTATTTCAGGAGATCTGCACAACCACATTTCTTGGCAGGTTCCCATGAAAGTTGCAGATTTGACTTGCTGCCCCAAAAGGCTAGCTATGGACTTTTATAGATCCAGATCACCTTACATTTTTTCCCAGATTTAACCTGGTTCTCCTTACTTGTAGCCAAAAGAGGGGAAAAAATGGTTTTCTAAAGAAATATCCCAGGAGATAGTATCATATTACTGCTATGATATTTCCCAGTGGCAAAATTTGGCTCCTAGCACTATTTCCTATTTCTATTAAGAAGGACTGGCTCATTGACCCAAATTACTGCCCTCAAGACAGCTGAGGAATCACCTAAGAGATGGGTATGCTGCATCACACACATACAGCTTTTTTAGTATTAAATATGTGGAGTGGTTTGCTCTTGATGTTTGCCGAAGACCTGCATAGGCACGTAAGGCAATGTGTTTTGTGGCCTGGGGATGATCTCGCTTGAGCCCACCTCCTCTTTTTTGCAACCATATTGCCTGTGGACACAACACTTTAGCACAAACTGGACCTTTAGGCTCAGTCTCACCTGCTTGGGCCAGCTGGTATGTACCAAAACTGAACCAGTTAATGTGGAAAACAGGTTACTTAGAATCTGAGTTCAAAGTCAAGACAGAATTATCATGAAATATTGATACAGACAGAAAATCAGAGAAGAAATGGTGGTGCAGGTAGCACTGTAGTTCTGACAGACATGTTCTTTATATTCTTACATTTATGCTTTGAATTATTATGTAAATAAGCATTTTTTCATCTGTGTATTTGATTTGATTATGTACTTGATTTGATATGTTACCAAAGACTGTATAAACTAAAAGGCTGACAATTATAGTTATAAGAAGTTGCAGCAGAATGAAAACATCAGTGCTTAGGAGGTTTCATAACTGTCTGTTTCCCTTCCATAGCTATTTTCTGCTGGAAAAATCACAGGCACCAGAGTAGCTGAGCTGAAGGGAAAGTATACCCTGCTGCATAAGACTGTGATAAGGTACAATATTCCTTTTTTAGACTTTTGTTTAACTAGCCAAAGCATTACATATTTAATTTTCTGCTGATGCTGGACCCTAATTATCATTTAAGGCTTTCTGACAGTGATTGTTCATAAAGAGGAAGCAAGGACACAAGGTTGAAAACCAGTATTATTTAATAGGAAGTTTCAAGGTAATTTGGGATATTTAAATACTTGTTTGAACATCTTTGTTTTTAATATAAACATAATGATAATGGCAACGGAGGGAAGGACAAAGTGCAAAAGACAATATACAAGTTTAAAATAAAGACATTTATAGGTCATGTAGCCAGAATTGTAGCATATGAAAAGACTCTGACCTGCTGAGCTAACATCACAGAGAGCAACTGAAGGAGCTAAAGGCTCATTTCTAAGAATTTCTGTCACATCTAAATAGGTGGGAATTTTACCCTCAGAGAATATTGAGTCACATTAGACGGGGCTGCTAATAAATGTAGAAGGTGAGAAACTTAAGCTTCAACATATACATGAAACTTGGAAATTAGGTGTATTAGTTGTGGATCTGCCCTGCTCTGGTACTTGCTGGAGGAGAGAGAAGAGATCATGCTTACAGCCCAATGCCAGCTTTGAGCAGGGAATGTATAAGTGTAAGGAAAAGAAACTGGAGGGATGAAGTGGGACGAGATAGTACAGTTGTACTAGGTGAAGAGTGTGTCACAGAACAGAGCAGTCCTACTGCAAATATTGCAATACTACATTAGTATTTGTGACTAATACTTTTGATATTACTTATAGCATACCCATAATTATCAGTAAAATCAACATCATGATACTCCTGTTACATTTCTGTAATAGGTATGATAATATCCAACATATTAACAATATTTTAGCGCAATTTCCCTGACAGTTCACATCAAAACCTTTATGACAGTTCTGCTTATAAGAGAACCATGGCTGTGCTGTCACTGAAGCTAAGGCCTAATTTAAGGATTGTAAAACTAATTCAAATCATACTTGCTTACTTGGGTTACGCTGGGATTTGGTGTGCCTCCTGGCAATCTGTATAGTGGTAAGTGCTAAGTAATGTAAAGTAATTTGAAAAGGCGTTCCCAAAATCCTGAAAACACAGTTTTCCTTGAGGTTAGCTGAGTCCTCTAGTTTCATCTTAATAAAATAGGGAGTTAGAATATGGTCCCGACTCTGTAAAAGGTCATCTGACTTAATTCAGACTCCTGCATAGCAAATATTTTTGGGAAGCAAAATTAAAAACAGCACACCTAAACCAGTTCGACTCCCTAGAAAATGCAAGAAGCATTTTCTTAAGGCTCAGAATTCAACATATGATGTGGATTTTGGATTAGTTGATTGAGAAGGCTTCTACCACACTGACGTTCACTGAGCTGAAGCAGAAATCCAGTAACTGCTGAACTTGATTGACTTTTAGCCACTGTTAGTTTGAAATTAGTCTTTGGTTGGAAAAAATACAAGCATATTGCTACATATATTATTTTATATATTTGTATAACATTCTTTTATATAGAACATTCTTTTATGTTAAGACACTTCCTTTGTATGTTTAATAAGTGGAATATGGCCTGAGCAAAAACAGGACTCAGCTGTCTTTTCTGTCACACATAAAACTACTGTAAACACCATGCACCAAAAGCATGAAAATATGAGATGGTAGATTACATCTCTCATTCTTCCCATGGTTCTCACAAAAGTACGACATTGCCATACTTCTGTAAGAAAGTCCATCAGAGAGAATCATGCCACATTCTTTATTTCGATGTAGTCATGTGTCAAAGCAAAATGCCAATGCGCGAACAAATACTAAATTCCACAGAGGGATTTCTCTTATTGCTGAAAGAAAGCAAGGGAAATCAATTACCAAAAATTGATTGTGATCTCCAGTATATTTTAAGGACTGTTCAGACATCAAAAGTGCAATTCACTTGCTCATGTGTTAACATCAGTAGATATGCACATCTGAACTAGGTATCTAGAGTTCCTTAAAGGTCTACAGAAAAAAATAGGGGCCACACACTTCCTCTTTATACGAACATCTGCAAATGTCTGTTTTTCTCTGTCAGCTATAAAGAGAGTCCTGATGATAGGTTTGGTATATGTGTATACTCTTTTCCAGCAATGAACCATTCGCAGAATTAATGCTACTTTTTAATTTTTAGTTCTTTACCCTTATGTGTGCAGTATGGTTCTGTGGATCAACAACTTATTTTTTCACTTATTACAGTTGAATTTAATCTCTTTCCTAATTAATCCCCATGTGTCCTAGTGCTGTTACAATCCCAGACGGAAACAAATGATGCTGGCTGAAGTCTTCAAGCTGGGTGTGTTCTTCTTTCATTTAGTTGCATACAAAAATCTCACAGAGAAAATCTTATGCATCTTAAGCAGCGTAGATCCCTGTGACAGCTATGCCAAACGATTGCAATTGATGTCTCTGCTATACAATACAAATTTGTCTAATATGATGCATGCAACTAGTCTGTATGCAGATAATTTCCAAGGCTGTTGCTAGAGTACACAGAGTTTTAAGTTTATAGTGTGGTCCTTTGTTTATTGGTTTCAGTTTTTCCACAATTTGGCATTCTGGAAAGCTGGGAGATGTCACCTGGCAAATAACTTCTTTGGTACATCCCTCCAAAGCATTATGTGCTTTTAAATTTATGTTTGCCGCACAGCTGAAATTCTGGGAACAGGCTGTCATCCCACTCTGGTGCGGTCTCACCCATCCACTTTGCAGTGAGGCTGCCCATAAAGCTGATGTACCTGACCTCATATTTGGCCCCTGAAAACCAATTTGATCACACAAACATGTGGCCGAATTGTAAATTTTTATTTTTATTATCTCAGTTTAGGAACCTAAGATGAATATTCTGATACATCAAGCTGTAAGAAAGTCAGGTAATAATGATAGTTCATTGTCAGTTTGGGAATCTCATCTTCTTAAGCAGATGTTAAATTATTAATCATTTCACAAATTCAAAATCTGCCACATCAGACTTGGCAAGCCTGCTTGTGCACTCATGTGATTCTAGATATGTATATTGCGTAGATGTTCAGTTATTT
The DNA here is from genome assembly GCA_013400035.1 of Rynchops niger. Lineage (NCBI taxonomy): Eukaryota > Metazoa > Chordata > Aves > Charadriiformes > Laridae > Rynchops > Rynchops niger. The sequence continues at coordinate 76,857 of VXBH01008785.1, read as the reverse complement.
CTTCATTGTCATCAATTAAATTTAAATCTTCACATGAAAAAATACTGTTGGCTACTATAGCGAGCAAGATCTGGTCTAGATTCAGCACTCAGTTCTTGTTTCTATTTTTATTATCTTGAAAAAATCAATACTAAGAATTTTGGTTTTAGGAAGGACTTATGTTTTTACGTAATTTTATGTAAAATTTATGTTTTATGTAAGAATGATTTTTGAAATGAATGTCTATTACTGCAGCCAATTATATTTTCTTCTAATCCAGCATACATTCTGTGGGACTTAAAGAAGATGTAAATATTGTTTCGGATCTTGTGTCAATAAGTCAATTTATTTTTCCCTTAAAAAGTTACTATGAAAATACATCACACATGAAGTTATTTGTTCGTGATAAAGGCACACTCTTGTTTCCTGTTGAAGTCTGTGGTTTTCTTATTTTCTGGTTTAAAAAAGGAAGTGGTTATCTAAGTACAAATATTACAGAAAACGAAACTTTTTCTCCTATGTTATTTCAACTACATTTATGCAGTATAGTCAGTTTTATATTTTGTGTTTTTATAGTTACCATCTCAACTCTATTCTTCAGTGTGATATGTAATTTTGTTTTTGTTGCTAAGCCATAAATGTCATCTTTGAGGTAAAATTTATGTATAGAGTTTCTCAATATGGGAGATTATCATTCCTTTTGCTTAAAAAGCATTAAATTGCATCATATTTTTAATTAATAAAAGGCAAGTGATAGTTCTTTATTCTTCCACATCATTTATAACTAATTTTAGTATACCATTATACAAAAGTTATAGTGTAGAAATATAGAGATGGCATACACAAAGATTTCTATAGCATAAAGAACAGGTTTATATGTTGTGCATTGTATGATTTTTCCATAATAATCAATGTATTTTAGTAACAGCCTTTAAGATCTGTTATTCAGCTATCACCACATAGGTTCCTAAGTATATTATGAATACCAATCTCCTAATATTGACAGAATATTACAGTTTGTTGTTTCTCTGAAGCTAGACTCATACAAGTCAGACCAGATAACAGATCATGTCTACAAGCCTTATCATAAGCTTCCACAGAAGTCGACAAATGTATTTGCAGCTTGTGTATCATTAAATGAGTTACTTCAGATACTAGTAACACTACAGCAATGTGCAATTCAACAGTGGGTGGGTGTCCTGGTATTTACTAAGAACTTAAAGGTGTCATATAGCCCGCACTGGGCCTTGTCCTGGTGAATCCTTCCATGTTATTGGTCCCCATGCTGATTCAGATCTAGCCTTCAGCCCTTCTTAGGATAAAATGGATTCCTTGTCTCTTCACTGGTTCTAGGCACTGCTAAGCAATTAAATTAGAAAACTAATCATCTTTCATCTGGTTAAAATTAGATGAGATGAATCGCACTCCAACTCTAGGTATGCAGAAAAACACCCTCACATCAGATTCCACTGCTCTCATGGCATCGTAGGCTAATTCAGGTTTGAAGAGGGCTCTGGTCCAACCTCCTGTTCAAAGCAGGGTCCACCAGGAGGTCAAACCAGATTATTCAGGATTTAATACCGTCTCATCTTGAAAACCTTGAATTAAATATTATAGGTAGGTGAAGAAGTATAAATACAAAGCTTATGCTTCTCATTGCCTAGTTCTAAATTTTTCTATTTAATGTAGTTTACAGGAATCTGAGATCCATCTGTTGCAGGAAGCCAAACATCTTAGTGCAGAACTGGAACAACAGCAACATGACCTGGAAAAAGCAGAACAGTTCCCTGAAGAATCCTCCAGTGAAGTTTCCCGAATAAGGCAACAACTTCTTAGTTGCCAAAATGAATACAATGCTATTAAAGAAAGAGAGTATGAAATTCAGATCAAGATGGAATGGTAGGTGGTAGTGGTCAAATGCTGCTGATTTTATCATAGCTTATCTAGAACGATAATAACACGGAATAGAATTCAATCTCCCTTCCACCTTACATTGACACATTTCTTGATGGCTGTTGTTAAACAAATTGCCACAAACTTTCCCTAGTACAGCAACTTTTCAATGATGAATAAAATCACCCTTGTATGATATTTGTACATTATTTTAATTTTAGAACATGCTATGATGTCCTTTGAAATGCTATTAAAAATTTACTACATTGCACGATTAATGTTTAGGTAGGCAAAATTAACAGGAACAATTCTAGTCTAGGACACTTTAATATAAATTATTAAAGTGTCTCAGAGACCCAGTGACTGGTATTCTATGGAAACAATGTCATAAATAGACCCAATGCTATTTTTAGCACCAGAAGCACAGTTTATTTAAGTTTTTCTATTCAGGTATTTAAAAGGAGAGGTACTTGTATATTCTCATGTTGGAAAAATGAAAAATTTGCTGTGAAAGAAGTGAATACTTGACATTTCTATAAAAGGAAAAAAAGTCCAGAATGAGCTTGATATTGTATACATTTTAATTATCTGCATATATGAGTGTGTTGTACTAGAAGCTTTTCTTACAAACAGTACTATGGCATGTTTTAAAATATGAATTCATATTTTTCCTTCTGTGGGGTGCTTGCTATTTTTACCTGTCTTCTATCCAGCTGTAGTGTAGTTAGTATATATAAATACAAATAAACAAAGTCAGCAGCTCAGCAGTTAAAACTATTTTTCTGCAAGGGCACTGTACAAACTGCATAGAGCAGATTTTTCTGGCAGTTCTTTCTTGATTTTTTAGAGCCAAATGTTTGCTCTAAGAGAGAAAGAAACTTGAGAAAGAAGCAAATTGGGAGTGGGAGAAATAAAGAAACATGGAAAGCATCTGGAAAAAATTATTTGCTATGAGATAACTAAGCAACATGAAGTTTCCTGAAGTAATTATTAAATACAGAATTTATTGCAATTTCCAAGCAGTACAGAAATGAGTTCTTCAGAATATCATGCTTTTTACCCATTTGTTCTCATATCTTATGAAAATTATTCACTGATTTTGCATCAGTCTTCCAAAAAAATGATGGGGTTTTTTATATCTTTAGGGGATATTTATTCATACTCTGTTTTCTACCTCTATTCAAAAGGAGATTTCTGTCCTACGCAAAACACAGTTTAGGTATTGTTTCAATTACCCTTGCCCATTTTACTGCATTAATTCTTATATATGAATTCTTATATATGAATTTCATATCCTCTTTTGCAGATTTAAAATTCACTCTTTAGGTCAGTCATACTGTGAAAAATGCTCTTTCACTTTAATAAGAAACTTCCTCTGTTTGGTCTTAATATTGCATGAGATCAAAACCAGCTGTACAGTCTGACCAGCAGTCCATATGGTGCAGTATCTAACGGCGACCAAACGTGCAGCCCCAGCTATTTGTGATACAGGGATTTCATGAGCCAAATTCCTCTGTATTTAGGAATCCTCAGTTGATCCCTTTTCCTTGAACTTCTCCTGTCTCCTCCTCAACTCTATGAACTTCTCGGCGTTGCAACACCCTGAGCAACCGAGTTCCAGAGATTAACTACACAAGAACAGCCACCTCTTATCTTTTTTGAACTTGACTCCTACCAGCTTTATTGCATGTTCTTGCATGTAAAAAAAAAAACCACATCTATTGCATGAGATGCTGAACAACTGATCCTCTCTTCATCTTCACTGCTGCAGGATGACTTGATGGGTCTCTATTGTACTCCCCTCTCCCCAGTTTGTTAGCTTTCTAAACTGAAGAGCTACAGATTATTTAATTGTTCTTTGTTTGGAATCTGTTTCATGCCTGGTGGTAGCATTGGGTCTTCCGTGTGTTGTGGGTGTGGAGTGAGGAGGATGTGCCTCGGTTATGTGTGAATTTGTTTACTGGGAGAGAAGATACTGCTTTCCAGAAATGAGAGAGATTTTAATGTTGAAGTAGTGTAGAATAAACAGGTCTGGTAGAATACGTATCTACATGGGGAACAGATCAGTGAATAATAGTGGGGAAATGAGCTATGAAGAAAACCAGATAATGGCTGTGAATACACGTTTGTAAAGAAGGGATGGGTTTGGTGCCTGTGGAAGGCAGTGAAAATGAATGTCCAGAACAGAGTTGTGAGTAGTGGGTGATCTAATAGTAACACTGATGTAAAAGGAAGATGTCTGATGGTTTTATACAAATAATAAAGCAATGACTTCTGAAATATCTGTATGTATGGGCAGAGTCACAGACAAAGGGGAAACTGCATCAAAGATAGTCTAAGTTTACTGTTAGGTGACTGCTTGGTTTCCCTAATTTCTCAGAAGGATAGAAACGCATGGACCAACCTTTCTTGTCCCTTGATCTCTCTGGAGCACAGTTTCCTTTGTTGTCCAACTGGGTTAATACAGTCCCAGCTGTGCTTGGCACTCAGAAGTAAACTCTTTGGGAATTATGACTAATGGCAGTTTAGTAAGAAAACAAACATATTGCTTATTTACCTTCTTATGTATAGCAGGCAGGGAACATGGAGGGGAAACGTTTTTGAAGGGAATATCTGTCTTTTATCTATTGCTTTATCCTTTTCTTAGAAGTCTTGCATCTTGCCTACTGAGAAATACTGCTGAGCTGGAAGTGAGAGAGCCTCTGTGTATATTCTGCTTCCGTGTTTCTCTGAGCCTTTCTTTCTCTGAAGCATCCCTCTGCTCTCTGCTACCTTTACTGGCTGAGGTCACTTAGCACCCTTTTGGCACTCAGATTCAAATCTGACAACAGTAAACTTTTTCTCTTGGAGAGTCATATAGATATCCTATAACATTAGCAAAGGTATTTTTGTCTCTAGGTCCCTTAGTATTCTATGTTCTCTTTTCGATATTTCATGTCCTATTTCCTTGCCTCTTTTTTCCAGATCAGATGCCTTTTTCAACAGCTGAAGATGATATTTCATCTTCTGCTTTAATTCTTTATTGTTCCAATGAGTATTCAGCATTCCAAGAGTAAATTTAAATTACTTTCTGCACTGCAGTATCAGCAGGTTTTCAGAAATATTGTGACTTTTTCCATAGCTTCAGTAGGTACACGAGGACTTCCGAAGTGCACTTTAGCTGTCAGGAAGGTCACGCCAGGGGGGACTGCATGGGTGTGGTGCCTCCTCTTCCAGTTTGTGTTCCTGTCCTGTTGTAGGGTTGTACTGGGTTCATTGCTAGCGTGTCTGCCTGAGCGCCCAGCACAGGAGGGGAACAACTGTTGGAAGGATTTTACTGAGGTTATAAAATTTGGGATGCTACCCCAAAGCCAGAGCTGACTCAAGGAGTATTCTTCCGCTCAAAAATTATTAGGCAAGTGTAATAAAGTAAAAGGAAAAATAGCGATCCAAATTCAGTTCTGGTGCAATTGCATTCAGAGCCATGAAGTTTCTTCCTATAACTGTGCCGTGCTTTAACCCCAGCTGGCAACAAAGCACCACACAGCCTCTCGCTCACTCCCCTGCAGTGGGATGGGGGAGGGAATCAGAGGAGTAAAAGCGGAAAAACTTGTGGGTTGAGATAAAGACAGTTTAATAAGTAAGGGAAAAGCTGTGCGTGCAAGCAAAGCAAAACAAGGAATTCATTCACTGCGTCCCATTGGCAGGCAGGTGTTCAGCCATCTCCAGGAAAACAAGGCTCCATCACGTGTAATGGTTACTTGGGAAGACAAACACCATCACTCCAAATGTCCCCCCCTTCCTTCTTCTTCCCCCACCTTTATATACAGAGCATGACGTCACATAATATGGACTGTCCCTCTGGTGAGTTGGGGTCAGCTGTCCCAGCTGTGTCCCCTCCCAACTTCTTGTGCACCCCCAGCCCACTTGCCGGTGAGGTGGCGTGAGGAGCAGAAAAAGCCTGGACTCTGTGTAAGCTCTGCTCAGCAATAACCAAACCATCCTTGTATTATCAGCACTGTTTCCAGCACAAATCCAAAATGTAGCCCCATACTAGCTACTATGAAGAAAATTAATTTTACCCCAGCAGAAACTGTGAGGACTGAACAAGCCTCAGGATATAAGAATATAGACCAAAAAAATCACGTTAGCACAAGAACAAGGAAAGGATCAATACGATCAGTGAGGATTTGTTCTAGCTTGAGGAAACTTCATTTTAATGTCCATGTGAGGCTCAGAGTCCTGGTGTGTGAGACAAAATAAAGAGCTGCTTTTCTTTATCAGTTGATAGTATAAACAATAGTTTATTATTGAGAAATAGTCACTTTATCATCTAAATAAATTTATCGTCTAAACTATATATTTAGAAGTAAACAATTTGTAATGAAATTATCTATAACAAGAGTTTGTGAGGTTACAGCCCTCACAGGCATTCGTGCAGGTAGCAAAATTGCTGTTTGCTGAAGTCCTACGTGCTATTGCATGCAAGTCAGGATTGCAAAACTGAGTTTGTCCTTGTAGAAGCATTGCAAATATGGAAAATTACTTCAATGCTTGTCATTATTTCAGGATTAGTCACTCAATAATTAAAAAGTGTAAAGTTAAGCTTTTGTCCATAGTTTTTTCTAGTAAAGGATTACAAGTCATAAGTAAAATAAATTGAGTTACAGTTGAAGTTGCTACCAACTAGTCCTGTGACTGCATTCTCCAGTCCATACAAACTAATTACAGCTAAGAGCCTTACGGGAGTCTCATGCTGGCAGCTTGTCAGCTGTGATATCTTCTACTTGTGCTCGCTACATTTTACTTGTGAGGTGCTGAACACCTTCTGTGGATTCCTCAGCAATCCCAGCTATGTGTCAGCGTAGCTGAAGGAGTTCGCTTTCTTGCATGATGGGTTTCCTAATGATAACAATGTTCTGTCTGTTTTGTGGGCTGAGGAACTGAAATGGAGCTCTGTTGACAACTACCCCTACATTTCTTAATCTCTCTGACTTAATTTTTTTTTATTTCTGTGTCAGTTTGCAGCTGTAGACATCTCTCAGGGAAAAGTCTGGAATGCATTTTCATTAATGGTCCAATTTTCCGACTGCTTTTTTTTAACTCATTACATCTGCATCCATGATAGTTTTTCAAGTACAGTACTGCTATTGAGCTTCATGAAAATAAGTAAAGCAATGTGAGAAACATTTGCAAACATTAATGCTTAAACTTAAGAATTTAATCTTCTTTTCATTATGTATGTTGTTATAGGTGTGATAATGATAATAATAAAACACACATGAAATTGAAAAATACACTCAGCAAAGAAGGGCTATAAAACAATGGGAATTATAAATGCTTAATGCCAGTTGTGGCTATTCTGGTTGTTATTGTGATTGATGTCAAAGTATTTTATCGGCAGTTGTGAGGCTGTTGTCCATATATCACAGAGTACAAGATTCTAATGCTAAATGGGAAGACCAGATTTTCTCTGCTTACCTTACATTAAGCTTCTGTGTCCATATAGCTATTAAATCAAAGATTAAACATAAAATCTTTGAAGAATCTATGTGATTTCTTAGTCTGTGTTAGTCATCCCGGTCTCCCTTTAGAGTCAACAGAGACAAATATGTTATCTTCAACCAGCAATTTATCTCTTCCTAAAACAGGTACCTGCAATGTCAGATGACCTTCCCTTTGGTGGTTCCTGTTTTTATCCCTGACAGTAAGGAAGCCTGGGGATGTTTAGCATAGGGTTACCTGTCTAACTTTTGGATATGGGCAGCTGGAGCAAACTTGTTGCTCAAAAGGAAGCGATTTAACATCTTTCTTTTACCTCCTTTTTCTTTTCACACCTTCGCTGTTTTTTGTGTGGAAGAAGTTGGTCTGCCAGCTCTTAAGGTAACTTAACTTAGTGCTTGCTGTTCAGTGATGCCTTTTTTTATGTCACAGAAAATGAGGTGTTCAAATCCTTTTACTTTGCTGCATTCAAAAGTCTTTGTTGTGAAACTGGAGTGGCTCCACAGGAATCTGTCCTCATGAGTGAGGAATGTGACAAAAGAAAAACAGTGTCAACTTTGCTCTCCGTTCTGAAGTTTGGGATTGCTCTTTTGATCGTCTGGCATGATATTAAAAGGGCACAGCGTGGACTGATGACGAGCAATGCAGTACCCCTTTAATCGGGACTTAATCAGGTTTTGTGGCAGTCAGTTACGGGTGTTGGTTCAGAGTGGAGTTTCATTGTAATCAGTGTGATTATGCCAGTCCCAAGGACTCCAACTCGGAATCCTGCCAAAATGTGTTGGGAATGTGAGTTGTCCTTCTTAACTTGTTTATACACTTAGGCAACCTGTTGTTCAGTGAAAACATTGTGTTTGACCCGCATAGCATTCCAACACAATGTTCTCACTTGTAGCTTGTGGGCACAGTACAGAGGAGCAGACTAAAGATGCTATCACAGAATCAAAGTAGCTCAGTTTTCAATGCAGTTTGATCCCTGTGCTCTCCCCCATTGACTTTAAACAGCGGCACATAAGAGTAGTTCCTGAGCCCCCTTGCAGCAAAGAAGAAATCACTTTTGGTGATTCCTTCTACTCGCTTGTACTTGCACTGTACACCTGCAAAATATTCCTGTGTCTTCACTCTTGTGTGCAGTTTCTTAAGTATAATAGATTTTGCAATAGAACTTTTTTTATATAATTCATTTTATCACTTTTTGGGGAAGAGTGATGTAAATTTAACTTTTTTCTTTGAAAGATTTGTTTTGCAAACTCATTCACTCTGTAGGTGTTCAAGCACTCTGGCATTCAGATTAGTTTGGGCATTCAAATTACCAGTCCCTATAGAGGCATACTTGTAGTCTGCCCATACCAATACACGTACATGCTATAAATCAACAACACCTACTCTGCACCGTCATTTTCTCTTTGCTCTTCATCTGAGCCAGAGCTTGTTCTTAATGATTTTTATTATTTTTTTTTTAATTGTAACACTAACAGCCGTTCTCTTTTTTGACTGTTTTCTTTCCTTGACTGGAAACATGTCTCCTGAGGCTTCCAGGTATAAGTACTGCTGCTTTTCTTGGAGGGCCGAAATGTAAGAAATAATTGACGGGGGGGGGGGGGGGGGGGAGCCTCTAAAAANTTCTCACTTGTAGCTTGTGGGCACAGTACAGAGGAGCAGACTAAAGATGCTATCACAGAATCAAAGTAGCTCAGTTTTCAATGCAGTTTGATCCCTGTGCTCTCCCCCATTGACTTTAAACAGCGGCACATAAGAGTAGTTCCTGAGCCCCCTTGCAGCAAAGACGAAATCACTTTTGGTGATTCCTTCTACTCGCTTGTACTTGCACTGTACACCTGCAAAATATTCCTGTGTCTTCACTCTTGTGTGCAGTTTCTTAAGTATAATAGATTTTGCAATAGAACTTTTTTTATATAATTCATTTTATCACTTTTTGGGGAAGAGTGATGTAAATTTAACTTTTTTCTTTGAAAGATTTGTTTTGCAAACTCATTCACTCTGTAGGTGTTCAAGCACTCTGGCATTCAGATTAGTTTGGGCATTCAAATTACCAGTCCCTATAGAGGCATACTTGTAGTCTGCCCATACCAATACACGTACATGCTATAAATCAACAACACCTACTCTGCACCGTCATTTTCTCTTTGCTCTTCATCTGAGCCAGAGCTTGTTCTTAATGATTTTTATTATTTTTTTTTTAATTGTAACACTAACAGCCGTTCTCTTTTTTGACTGTTTTCTTTCCTTGACTGGAAACATGTCTCCTGAGGCTTCCAGGTATAAGTACTACTGCTTTTCTTGGCGGGCCGAAATGTAAGAAATAATTGACTGGGGGGGGGGGGGGGGGGAC
>VXBH01008785.1:29126-67135 GCA_013400035.1 Rynchops niger | reverse complement strand
CCTTAAATCAACACTGGTAAAGAATTGAACACATGATTCCAGGGAGGATCCTCCATGAAGCTGGCGACTAGGAAACTGATCCCTCTCCCCATGACCACCACCACCTAAAACCTGAACCACCACCCTGCAAAGTCTTAGGCTGCTGCTGAAAGATTTCAGAGGAAAAAAGAAATATAATCAGCTGCCTCTCTTGTGTATTAACCACATTCAGAGGCAACTGTAATAGCTGCTTTGGGTAGGTGGGGCTGCCCCAGGTCTGCCTTGCCGTAGTTTACAGCTCTAAGTGACACAGCTATTCCATGAAAGCCTGTCTCCTTCTGTTAATACTTCCCTTATCTAAAGATTTATTTATTCTAACAGACTGCCCTTTGTCTCAAGGAGGCCTGACCAGCACATCCTCTGACTGGAGTTACAAACACAAATTTTAAGTGTTGAGTTGATTCCTTGCTGTATCTGGGACAGAAGATTTGGTTCTTTCACCTGTTCTGCAGCTTTATAGCTTGAGACTCAGAAAAGTCATCATAAGTACTAATTACATTGCAAGAACCTGCCTCCTTGTTCCCAATCAATAGCACAAGGACTTAATTAAGTTCAGTTTGGTTGTGACAGCATGCAGACTGCTGCAGCCCATTTGCCTCCTATAGGCGCAGAACTGTTCCATGCATGCGCTGGGGATCTAGTGATGTATTTCTTCACTAGGGCTATTTTTTTGTATTTGGAAATATTTACCTATCCACCACCAAGAAGCTCCCTGTTGTAAATCTAACAAGCTTGTTGGTTCAGCTTCACTTATGTAGTCACTCCATCTTCCTTAGGGCAACATTACTAAAAATATACCAAGATCTAAGAGCTTTCTATATTTTCATTTCCTCCTTCTGTCCTTCAGCATCTGTCTCTATTGTTGCCTGAAATTAAACTGCAACGTGGTTTTGGATATAGGTTAAGATCACCACGGCTATTCAATTTACTTTTCTACTATACCTCATTGACTTACTCTATGTTCCCTGTCACTTTTCAGGATTTTTTTCACAGGAGCCTGTTCAGATTTGAGGAGCTTTCACAGGTGGTTGTTTACAGTGGGAATGTGTGTGTGAGCAATCACTCGAAGGAAGAAGAAAGTTTCACACTAGCAACTGCACTTTCTTTGATGTGTGATGTCTTTGTGGATATTTATAACCCACCTACTTTTTCCTTTTGCCTCAGTTACATGTTAAAATTTTGTTTTCTGCAGTTGGGAGGAACTGTGAGCGTAGGGTGGCTTCTGGCCTGTTGTACTGTGCTAGATACAGGTGAATGAGGCATAAATGCATCCCTGCAGGAGGTGGTAAGACTAAGACGAATCAGGTTCAGAAGCTTAGACGTACACTGTAGAAAAAACCTGCATCTGTATGACCAGTATTTCAGGACTTCCAGTTACCAGTCAACAACCTGCCTTTGAATCTGGACAGCTTTCCATTGTCCCTGATGATAATTCACCATATGTTTTAGCCTAACACGGGATAGGCATCTATACTTTTTATTGCTTGCCATATTACTAATATATTTAGCTCTGTTTTGATTTTCCTGTAGTTTGCAAGAAGAAAAAAGGCTTCTGGAGAATGAATATGAAAGAATTCCAAAACAGAAGGTAAGTAGGAAACGTGAGAAAAGCCATGGTTTATGTTCTGTCACCTAACATAAAAACATCACCTAACATAAAAACATCAGTGAAAATATTTTCACAGTGTGTAGCTCTAGAATACATAGAAAAATCAAGAGGCAGGTTTCATAGCAGATGCTATATTATATCATTCTGCTTTGTTAAGTGTAGGGCAGGCAGTGAATAACTGATTCAGAAAAGATCTGGCTTTTGTTTACTCAAGAATATTTTTTACTGTATTCAGCAAATGGATACTTCATGTAAAGGTAGCTGCAGATTTTTGGTTCTAGGATGTGTGTATGGAAAATAAATTTGCAGTCATAAATCGTGATGGATATTTGGGGTTTTGTTGGAAATAAAATTCTGCTGGTTATTGATAAAAGAAACACACAGCTGTAAAAAATGATGCTTTATACCTGTTGTAAAAAATCTTATCATCATTCAGTGTTAATGATTCTGTCATATCACAAGTGTGCCCCAACAATGTAAAGGGGAAATAAAAATTATCTGATCTTTTACTTCATTTTCAAAGGACATGGATAAGAAAATTAAACAGCTGAAGGAAAATTGTGATGAGCTCTGCAAAGAAGTAATCCAAAGGAAAGCAGAAATTAATGCAATAAAGGAAGATGTTTCATCCAAGCAAAAGCTGATGTTCATAGACAAGAAGGAAGTGGAAATGCTTCTGGAGAAACAGTCTAATTTAAAAGTAACACAAAACTAATTGTGTGCATGAATATCTGTGTGTGTGTGTGTGTGTGCGCGCGTGTATGTGTGTATGAGTACATGCATTTGTCCAAGGAAACAGTGAATCTTCTGCATGTTGTTTGTCATTCCAAATTCATTAGATGGCATTACCTCATATAGTACATAATTTTTCAATAAGCATGAAACATGCTGCTGTACCATATCCATTATTACGTGTGTGTGAAATAATAATAGTCTTAAATCAAATAGTTTTGATTTAAAAAGTGCTTTCTATAATGACGTTTGCCATGTTGTGTTATTGCAGGCTGCTCTAACATTTGCTTAGATCCAAGTTAATACAGACTTATGCGGAGAATTAAAAAACATACCCAGGTCTTTTTCACTTTCCTTTCCATGGTGTAGATAACATAATCAGATGTATGAATAATATTCAAGCACAATATTTATCTTGCAGACATAGTTAAATAGTAAATATAATGTTTAGTTTCAAAGCTAGCAGCTACAATTCTCTGGGACAAGCTCAAAAATTTTGAAAATATATTTCTTGCCCATTTTCACAGCAGTTCTAGGTAAATATTCCTTCTATGAAATCTCACTAGATTTTGAGGCTATAAATCTAAGCTTTCTGTTTTTTCATCAGGATGAGCTAGTTAAGATCCTTGGTGTTCCAGCACAACTTGGAAAAGAAACTGAGAAGATGAATCGGAAAAAAATGTACGCTTTTAATTTATAATTATATATACATAAGTATGTATGTATGACTGCTTTTCATCCATTTGGTACAGAGACAGTTGAGTATAGTTGTTGATTAAAGTTAGGATCAACATTTTTAAAAGCATCTATAATGCACTTAAAATCCATGCAATATACTGAAAAATGTAGTATGTGCAGTTAAACATTTTATATTTAAGTACAACAAGGAAAAATTGAGAAGAAAAACTGATTAAAAGTTGCTTAACCGTCTTACTGTGCTGCGTTACTATATATCAGATCTACTTAGTAGATTTTTCATGGAAAATAATGTTACCATGTAATGTAGTGGTAAGGCTGTTTTACAGTTTCTTGTCCTTAGTGACTGTATATTCATAGAATCATAGAATCACAGAATGATTTGGGTTACAAGGCACCTTAAAGATCATCTAGTTCCAACCCCCCTGCCATGGGCAGGGACACCTCCTCCTAGACCAGGCTGCTCAAAGGCCCCATCCAGCCTGGTCTTGAACACCTCCAGGCATGGGGCATTGACAACCTCTCTGGGCAACCTGTGCCAGTGTCTCACCCCCCTCACAGTGAAGAATTTCTTCCTAATATCCAATCTAAATCTCCCCTCTTTCATTTTAAAACCATTACCCCTCATCTTATCATTGCACTCCCCCATGAAGAGTCCCTCGCCATGTATCCTCTAGGCCCCCTTCAGCTACTGGAAGGCTGCTATAAGGTCTCCCTGGAGCCTTCTCCAGGCTGAACAGCCCCCGCTCTCTCAGCCCATCTTCACAGGACAGGCGCTCCAGCCCTCTGATCATCTTCATGGCCCCCTGCTGGACCCGTTCCAACAGGTTCATGTCCTTCCTGTGCTGAGGACTCCAGAGCTGGACGCAGTACTCCAGGTGGGGTCTCACCAGAGCAAATTAGCTTATCTCTGTTGGCCTCAGTGAAATTAGCAGCTTTCACAGCTAACAGCCTGGCCTGAGCTAAATGGTCATTCTCCCCTGATACTTCTGTACCAGTTTTTTAGTCAGAGGTGCTTTGTTGTAAGCTCCTGATGTGAATTCTCATCTCTAACATTTCAGCATGGAAAAAGTAAGCCAGTAGCCAGCCTTTTCTTTCTCTTTTGTGTAGCTGTTTTTTTTTTTCTTCTGAAGCGTGACGTGTTCTGCCTTATGTATGTGTAAAATCTAATTAGCACTGCACAGTTTCAGCCAGGTCACTCACAGATCCAAGTGCCTTCCAGATGAAGGATGGTTTTTGTACCCTATTTGGGCACGAGGTTACAGTGAAGTTTTGTGTCTCCTGCTTGCAGTCCCTGATTGCAATATAGAAATTGTTTGACTGTTAAATTTCTCAGTTTTAGAACTTGTATAAAGTCTTTCTTCTACATTTTCCTCGCTGTTCTGCTTACTGCAACTCTGCTATCATAAGACCTTTTTCCTATTCTGTTACAGAGAAGCAATTTTAAAAACCTAGTGCACTGTGTAGATTGTTATTAATGAAGCATTTAAATCAGTCTCTCTACTTGTGTTGCATCCCAGAATGAACTAACTAGAGTTTCCAGCCTTGGGAATAATATTTAGAAGTGTCACACCCATGTACCTAGTAATTGGCCCAGAAAAGCTTTTACTAGAAATCTTTTTAATACTGCCATGGTGCTAAGCTCCCTGTTAGTCCCATGGCCATCTTCAGTTTTACTGTTGAACTGTATTGGCATTTGAAGATTTTCACTGCATGTAATCTGCTTTCAAAAGTATAATGTAGACGGTTGTGGGACTGAAATTGTTTTGCCTGTCCATGAAAACTAGCAACTTATATTTTGCCCTTTAAATATGCATGTAGAAATGCTAACCCCTACTCTTTTATTAAAATATACCCACAGCGATGCAGAGAAGAAGAAAGAAGCCCTTGATGACCAAATAGAAGAGTTGAATGGTACCCTGAAAGCCATGGAAAAAAGGACTGAGGAGATTTTGCAAGAAAGAGAAGATGTAATGAAGGAATTGGATGGGAAAAAAATTTTGCTAGAAAGCAAAGAACAAGAATGCATTACGTTGACAAAATTAATAGAAATTAATAGAGAGAAGGAATCAGCAGTCCTATCAGACAGGTGAGAGTAGGAGACATAAGCCACATAACACGAGTGAACAATTTTCTGTTCTCAAAGATATATTTCTTTTTTGTGCTGTATTGCTTATGTTTTCAAGTTTTATGCTGCAACCAGTGCAGAGTAGAAATTCTCAGGCTTGTTTTTGACGTCAGAAATGTTTGTATAAACTACTGTAATCAAGGATCTGGCTTGAAGAAGAACATCAATAAGCATAAGCATTTGATAAAATTCTGGAAGACAGAAACTGGATTTTGCTTTGAAAGGGAAATCTTTTAGAAGGTTTCTCTCTCTGATGAAAATACTTTTTTTTTTTTTCTGTGTAATGCACTGAAAGTAAATTGAGCAAGGAAAAAAGATGTCAGTATTTTCATTTTCAAATGAGGATCGTAGATTTCTGCAGTCACATACTCCTGAATTTCAGTGGGGAACTGGTTCCTCATCTCTTTAATATTCCCTAGAATTCTGAGCTTATATATACTTGATAAAGTAAAATAAACTGTTAGGTTGATTGTAAGCTTCAAATGACTCCTTTGCAGACGTAAATGTATAGTTGTAATCGTGGCCATACGCTCAGCAACAATGCATTTGCCTTTAAAGTTTTGTATTAAAGGATAGTGTCACTTTAGATTGAAATGTTTGAGTGAAGCAAACATATAAATATTCCCTCACAGTAAAAAATGTGTTTACTTCTTATAAGTAACAGTTTCTCTGGAATTTTTAGCATATTTAGAACAGACTGTGAGAACTCATTGACATCATTAGGAATACTATCATTGATTGAAGTTGTAAAAATCCTGCCTTTTTAGGTAATTTGTATCAGTAGTTTACGGATTTATCTTGCTGCTCAGCCGTAATGATGCAGTACTCAAAACCCATTAAAATGATCGTGCCTGTTTTCATACATGTCTTGGTCAATTTACTTGTTTCTAAAATTCTGTGTCTGTCTATATAGAGAAGCTTTGGAAGATAATTTAAATAAATGTGTCTTGGAGAAAAAAAAGCAACATGATATTCTCATTCAAAATCAAACACAGAAAGATAGAGAGCTGAGAAATTTAAAAAAGATGGAGTTACAACTGAATGCGATTTATGACTCCTTGGAACAAGATAAGTCACAGCATAAAAGACTCAAACTAGAGGTCTGTATGGATGCATTGATCATAAGTATTCTAAACTTTCTTGTAAGAAATCTGTCTATGAAATCTTTTGACTGGTCCTAAAAAGGGAAAGGGGCGAAGACTGTTTTAAGTCTTATGCACATGAAAGTGTCAAGAGTGTTGCTACAACTACCAAAGAAACCTCTAGGTGCTCTGGCTGTAATAAAAATACCACAGCAAGATATATTTGGACTTTTCTTAAGAAATGGATTTTAGGTGCTAGCATCCTGTCAAGGAGAACTGGGAGATGATATTGGCACTGTGGTGTCATGTCTTCCTTTAAAGCATGGTGGAATTGTGGTCGTTTATGAGTGAAATAATATAGCGACTTGCCCATTGGCATCGAAGAAATTCGTATCAGAAAAAATAGACCCAAGTACTCCCTGGCTCCCAGATGATGAAAAGATACATCTTCTTAACATTCAAAGGTTGTTTGTACATTACTGCAAATAATTTAGAATGTATTTAACATTATTGCAGGGGGCAGGAAACTAGCACTATATAAAGTATGCTAGTAAAAATATGAAATAACTCCCTATGTTGATTTTGTTTCCACTCAAATTTCACCTTTCACTGCATTAGTATTTCACCCATTCCTCTTCCCAAACCAGTTTACTCTCTTCTGTTTTATTCGTGCCTTCTACTACGCTGATTTTAAAGGGCAGTCTCATTCTGCTTGTCTGTTCAAATAATTTCCTTTCTTTGCTCTTTCCAATTCTTTCTTTAAAATTTACTTTGTCTATAACTTTTTTATGTTCTCTTCCTCTCATCACTGGTTCTTCCATTCTTTCTTTCTTAAGTTTTTCTCCTATACTAGCTCCTCGCTCAGCCTAAATTAAAGTCAGTCTTATAAAATTAACCTTGCTTAGTCAGGTGAATATTTTTTTCACGACTTGATGTTTCCTACCTTGACACAGTGTCCTTGAAATTTTTGTTGGTCCTTCTAAGCAATTCAAGGCAGAAAAATGTCTTATTTATTCCACTATAAAGTTTTTAAAAATAACTGTGTGATACCAAAATCCACATATACTTAGCTTCGCTATTCAAACAACTCTAAACATTACTCAATAATATTTAACATTATTAAATAATACAATTTTTTTGCTGTCTTCCCTGAAATCCCTCCTGAATTCACAAATGTATTAACTACCTAGTAATATAAGCCCACTTGGGAGGAGGGAGGAAAGCTCTATAACTACACAAAAAAGTTTTAGATTGAATTTCCTGAAATATTGATTAAAGGGCTGACTCATATTCCAGCCTTTGATCTTAAAGCCCATACTGAGCTTTTGTTCAGTATCAGCTAAGAGAATCTGGAAAATGGTACTTTTTCCTGTGTTCCTATCGAAGAAATATTCCTGGAGGGGGAATCACAATTGTTCGAAAACATGAAAGGCTAAAATCAAATGCCATAACTCACCGACAGCTGTGGGTATTTACTGTCTCGGTGAGATCCAAACCCAGCCCCTTTACGCCGTGTGAAAGGGCAAGAGACCTGTAATGGGACCCTCGAAGGTTAAGTTGCGCTGCAAAGGATTCCCTTAGTGCTAATGCCAGGCCGTACTATAGGCTTTATGTGTTTTGCAAGAAGCAGCATCATGGCGACTGGGGGAAGGGAATGCCAGCAGAGATAGAAGTGGAATTCTCTGCAGCATTTTACTCCAGAAGTTGCAGGATGCAAGCCTAACACAAACAGGCCATAGCAATATAGGTGTTTTAACGCATCTTCTACATGATATTAGTTTTCTCAGATTCTTTTCTTGTGTCTTTTAGAAAAGTGAATGTGAAACCACCTCTCCTCTGCAGCATGGTCAGTTCAAATACAATACTACAAAAGACTAGAGTGGCAAACTTGATTCTGCTTGGCTTTTGCTGTCTTTTATTTTATATACTATTTTATATATTTTATATACTATTTTACTTTGGAAGACTTAGGAGCACACCTAGGAAAAGTTAAAATATTTAAGTAGGAAAAGTTCATTTAACTACTTAAAAAGCCAGACTTACATTTATTCAGTGTGATTCTAAGTGAAAAAAATCACAAGAATTAATTGCTGGTATAAAAATGTGATTGCAGAAGCGGCAGTACATCAGTGTGCTTTCCTAAATTTCTCTTACTTTAAATCACATGCTAAATGCAGAATGACTGGTTTGTAAAATAAGGAAATTACAGGAACACTTCCTTCAAATGTGTTTTTCTTCTTAATAAGTTGTGAAAGGTCAGCTATTGCTAAACGCCGACATTCTGTGTGAAAGAGAACTGGCTGCTCCGACTGTTGCCAGCCCGGAGCAGAACTGCTGTTCCTCTCCATGCACGCCTTCTCTTCGGTTAGGCCAACGCGGAGACAGCCAAAAGTGCCTAAGTTTAGTCATGTCTTATGTGAACAAAAGTCCTTAATGGATTAAAGATGTTTATATGAGCTTTCTACTTTTAGATTCAAGAACTTGATGGCATCTTTAGAATCCCTTCTTGAAAATGTGGAAATGCCTACTTACAGCCACTTCAGCCTTTTACACAGCAGAAGTGGTAACTAATACATGCTCCACAGAAAGGCCGCGTTTGCTCCTCCCACAAGAGTCAAAGCAACTTCCTTCGAATAGGTTTAGGTTTTTAGCAAACCTAAGTCAAACCAAATCTGTCTCAGATTTGGCAGCTGAAACCAAAGTAACTCCAAAGGTTACTGTGCCGCGTGTGTCCCTTTCCCTTAATGCAAGTAAACAACATCTAATTTGATAATATTATCACAGAATTGAAAACCGTAAGTGCAACACATCCCATTATCTATATTGAGGTATAGTGTTTTGAACTCTATATTGAGGTGTACTGTTTTGAACTCTAACATCTGGTTGAGATCTAAGAGAGATACCACGGGGTTGCCTGTATTATCATTGAATAGCTTCCAGATGTGTCATTCAGTGTCATTTTTTCGCCACGTGTATGAATTACAGATTTGCAATTCCAGACAGGCAACATATGCCTGCACAGTTAGTCTGCTGTATTTATTTCTTACTTACTTATAACTGCAAAGAATTTTTCTGTGAAGTTAGTCACTGTGAGGCCAATACAACCTTTGCCTTATGAGTTGTATCACACAAGTAGTTGTAGTGGGACTGTTGAGATATATTTTAATCAGAAAGTAGTTTCTAATGTGTCTTCCTTCACACGCTTCATTTCAAGATCTGACTGAATAAACAATTTTCCCATAATGTACAAGGAAAAAAAAGCCACAAAACTGTTTGTGTCGTTAGTTTTGACTTTCTAGAACCTAAGGAGGAAAAATCTTACTTTAATAACTAAAAGCAGAAACTATGATAGAAAATCTACACAGATGTGCAATATTGACCCCATTAAAATCCGGGTAAATCTATTTTTTTCCTTCAGTACGGTCAGAATTTCACTCAGAAAACCTTCGGTGAATTTAGAAGGTGACATTTTTGCCTAGTTGCTCTTTGTGATTGTTTATTTAATGATGGCATAGTTACTGAGAAACATAACCCTTATAAATTAAGTACTTAAAGTGGGCTTTGTGAAGTTTAGTGTTTATAGTTAAATTCTTAAACAAAAAAAGTGAGGAACTTGGATATGTTGCTGAGGAGCTCTACTTGATGAAGAACTCTTGGACTAGGTATTGTAACACGACAGAAAAATAATTTCTTAATGTGTGTAACTACTTCAAATAGATTATTTGCAGTTTACATTTTCCACATCTTTTGTTTGCATGACTCAGTGTTCTTGGTTTATTTTTGTAGGCAGAAGCCATCCCTAAAAGTAATGGATTATTATTAGAAAGGCGACGAGAACTGCAGAAGGAAATTGAAATGATCAAGAGAAGTTTAGCTGAACAGGTGCTGAGTTCTGCTTTCTTATACTTTTTCACTGTTGCAGTTGATTTTTAACCATGATAATAAAGGGACTGTTTCAAGAAAAAATCGTGGGAGTTTCTAGTTGCCGCTTTCTGATGAGAAAACATGCCACAGTATTTATTCAATTTTAAAGACCAGTCGTTTTTCACATTTAAAAAATATTTTTTGGTGTTACAGGTCACACACTGGAAGGCAGAAAGCAAATCTACTTTCTAGGTTAACTCTTTCTGAGTATCATTAACTACATTACAGGTAGAAATATGACGGGTATAAATTTCCTTTGGATATGGCACAGTGTCTTGTTGAAACAAGGACAATTCAGCATTTGTACATTACAGTTTTTCATCTTCATGGTTTTGTCATTTGTGGATGTCTGTCTTTGCACAGCACAGCCACATATAGTGTGGAAATGCAGCTGTCTCTGAGACTATTGGTACTTGCCACTATATACGTGACTTTATAAGAAGCAATATATTTCAAACATACCTTTTTCTTGCGATCATATCTCCGTATCTTCTTACTCGTGTATCCATTTTCTTTTTGTGCTGTCTTTGAATTTTGTTAGCTTTATCAGGTGGGATTCAGCTTGTGTTTGAATACATATACATGCAGTGTTTACATGTCACTATTTGTGTATGGGATATGTATCTAATGTGCCCCAACGGTCAATAACAGTCTAGTCACGTAGTCAGTGGAGCCTAGGGAACCATCATTTCACCCACATCAGGTCAGCCTACGCTGGGTAGAGCAAATAGCTCTTCAGAGTTCACTGACTGTGTTGACTGCATCGCCAGCAACGCCAGGCATCTAGATACTTTGCTCTGGTTTAAATGTCTAAATTTGGTCTCTTAATATGAAAGCTCAGTGTCTCCCATTGTGTGGTATGGACACGTCAAGACCTGACAGTAAAACTGTTTAAGATTATATGGCCATAAGGAACCATTCTGCCCCGTGGGCAAGAGCTGAAAGAGATGCTAGATGGAGGAACAGAAACGCTTCTAGATGATAAAATATTTTGACACGTTATTATAGGGATCGTGCATGGTGTTTCAGCTGGTATTTTAAAGCAATATTTAAGTTTTTTTTTAAAATCCATGTAGTCTATATATATATATACTTTGCAGATAAACCCAAAGCATTTCCAGCTTTGGCTTTGCCAACACAGATGAATCGATGCATAAGGAATTGAATTTAATTTTCTTTAGGAAAGGATGTCAGATATGGATGCCCACACGTTAGAAAAATGTATTGCTGAAGAAGGTTGGCTTTTCAAAGTGCAGGAAAAATGCAGAGATGAGATATCCAGACTTGCGCATCTGACTTGGCTCAAAGTTGAAGAGAGGGAACAGAAATCTAGGGATGTTCAGAAAGCCCAGGTAAACAATTATCTCATATAATTGGAAGACTTTTCTAAAGTCAAAGCTGGTATATGGAGACATTAGATTACTAGTGAGGAGGGCCTTACGGACTGTTATTTCCCACATTACTGTGAAGCTCCATCATAGCACAGGAAGCTCGCACCGCTGTGTTGTTTTACTGGCAATTTATGGTGCAGGGCAATAGTATATTAAAGTATCACGCCGCAATTGAAACAAGGTATTTCAGAGGATATTTTCTTTCAAGCTTATGGAATAAAGAGCTGAGATTCTCGGAAGTACAACTCTGTGTTTATTTTACAAGTATATCGACATTAAAAGACAAACAGAATTGCTATTCATTCCAAGGAGAGGCAGCAATTTTTATCTTGCTGACACATTTCCAGGTGCAAATTGTTATACTAATGTGAAGAAAGATGGAAACAAGACTTTTTCTACAGTCACAGAAACTAGGACTACTCGTTGGGTTTGCTGTCTGCAGTTTGCTGGCATTATAGTATTGTATGTGTGCTGTGATGTTGCACAGCTTATATTAACTACCAGGTTTGTATATGGGAACGAACTTCTTATGCTTCCACAACGTATGTCTGTATTCAAATAAATTATATAGGGTACCCTTCTAGCACTTTGGGAACCTTTGACTATACAAATAAACAAACGTGAGGCTTTGCACCTTCAATAAAAATCAGTCCATAAACAGGTAAAAAAAATTAACAGTACAAAGTAATGAACACACACACACACGCCCAGAGTTGTAACCTGACATACACCAGCTTTTTTAATACCAATCTCCTCCTCCTGGTAGCAGTGGGAGGTGAGAAACACCTGTCCATTGAAGGTTATTAAGGACTAACACAGGCTATTAAGGACTGAACACACCTGAAACCAAAAGGTCCAGAGCCATAACAAAAGGTAAAGTCTACTCAAGCATCAGTGATTGCTTAAAAGCCAGAATAGAGTAAAAAAAATTTTATTTGAAAAGGTACAATTTCAGTGGTGCATATGTCAAATAATTATATAGTGGTGGAGCCAAGAGGCCGATTATTAGAAACAGCAGAACTCCAGCTACAAGGGAACAAGCATTTTAAGATGCAGCATCAAATTATCTACATTAATAACAGCCATTGTAATTTTAATGTATGTAGAAAGACTGTGTTCTTTAATGTTGCTACAGTAAAAGCATTTCATTATAATATGTTCTTAGAATATTCTTGTGTAACCATCTTTTCCTCCTCTAAGAAGAATAGCTGTTCTGAGTCATTTCTTTGAAGAGATTTCTTTGTTCTATCCAAAGTGCTCACTAAATTCTATTTAAATTTCAGATACAACTCCAAAATATTATTAAAGAAATAAAACGAAAGGATCTTGAAATAAAAGAGTATAAAAAGAGGAAAAGAGAAATACAAAACCAGTAAGAAAATAATAATAACAATGCATTAGCTAAAAAAAGTCTTTTAAAGAAATTTTTATCCAAGTAATATGTGCATAAAATTATAATAACTATTTCTTTCACACTTGTCATTTCTTCAGACTCCAAGGATTTGCTAAAATGTATGATGTTATCCAAAATGAAAGGAATAAATGTATAAATTTGGTGCATGCCGCTCAGCAGAAAGCAAGTGAAATTAAAAACCGGGTAAAATTGCTAGGAAATGAAATAGAAAATTTAAGGAATACGATTATAATCAAGGACAGGTGAGTTTTAATTAAGCTGTAGATCACAGTTATAGCAATATAAGATAGAAAGAATCTTAAGAGATCATCTAGTCCAACTTGAGCTATGCCTATGTCATCCTTGGTAGTTATTGTCCTGACTGATAAAACCTGATTCAAAGACATTTAGCAACACCTTTACAGAATCTGTTCCAATTTCTTGTCACCCTAACACTTCACAATTAGCTTGAGCATCACTGCATGGCACGAAGCATTTTTGAAGTTTGTCTGGCTGCTCTCTCGCTTTCCTGTCCTTTGAAGGGATAAATTGCCATCGCATTTCCTTTGTATGACAGTTCTTGTGCCTCTAGTCTCCTGCCATTTCATTCAATACGAACAACAGCGTTGTACTCACACTCGCTTATCCTTAGACAAAAAGAGGTCCAATACATATGTGATTCCACAATAGACTGGTGCATGGTACTATTAAATGAGTCATTAGCTAGTAATGCAGCTGTCTAATTACTAAATTAGAACAAACTGGGTTTCTTGGTTCAAACTCAATTTGAAGTTGATTGGATAACGTTTATTTCAGATCAAACAAAACATGGTTTCAATTTCCAGGCAATCCTAGTCAAAATGAAAGGTTACAGTCACAACAAAGAGGATGAGGTGGACAGTGGGTGCGTGTGACTCTGTTTTTTCCTATACTGTTATTTAGCGGAGACGTCTTTTGGCCATCTTTTTGTCATCCTAGTGATGATATTTTGCAATATAAACAGAACAACAAAGTCTCTGAAATCGGTAGCTGGGAAAGTAGGAAGCTAGTGAATAGTTAACTGTGTATGCAAAACAACACAGCCAAAAATGAGTAGTTTAAAAATAACTTGATTTTCCCAAAACTTTTCTTTTTTTTTTTTTTGGTGCCAAAAAATTGCACAACCAGGCCACAGAATGCAGTCAGGAAACATTCATTCAAAGTATAGTGTGAATCTCTGAGTAGCTTGAGATGCTGGAGGTAGCTAGAAAAGAAGCAGAACTTCAATTATTTAAGTGATTTAGTCAAGATGCACAAACTGACATTTTGTGCTAAAATTTTTGAGGCCTTCCCTATTAATTACTGGTGAAAGGAGGTGGGGGGGGGAAGGCTAAAATGGTTATGTATTGTCTAGATAACAGAAACATCTGATTATTGTAGATGACCCTGCTCCAGTAAAGATCCGACAGGCATTTTTGATCTCTGCAAACCTAGATGTACAACTAGCAAGAGGTACTGAATTATCAGGAATGCTCTTGCCTATGGAAAATATTTTTAATCCCAGTAATAGACAAAGGATCACTGACAACTGCAACCTACACAATTTGGATGACAGAGTATCAGTCCAAATAAGAGAAAGGTTTTTCAGAAAATATTTAATAACACACTGCCTTTCTGCGATACTGTTGTGCTTTCAGGCTGGAACTTGCTTTACGGAAGTTTCCTTCAATTCAGTAATACTCTGTAGAACTGGGAAGTGTTACACGGACGGGGGAATGAACCAGAAAGCAGCTCACTGCTTTGTACAGAGTAATTCAGCAATGCGCGGAGGGAGCCCGCGAGGGGAGGCAGGAGATTCCATCTGCAGTTCCGTATTTTACCAGGAGACCGTGCTTCTCCTTTCACTACCTCTTTTGCATCTTAACTTCAGTATCTCCCCAGCATAAAGAAAGTAGTGATACTTGATCAAGAAGTGATACTTACCACGATCAAATGCAGTAACTCGAAGTTCCGTGAATGATCTGTGTGGCAACAAGAATCTGTATTTTAAGTGAGGGACCATCATCCAGTGGCCAGCAAAGTCGCTGGAAATAATGACTTCTGTTCTTCATTTTTATGGGTCTATAATGTGACCTTGTCACCAACCTTTCATTTGTGATTTTATTTTTTTCTCATCTGTCGAACAGGGAAACTGAGAATTGTCCTTCCCATGTGAATGTTGTGCTACATGGTTTTATAAACAACAAACTTGGACACCTTTGAGTCGCAACCACAGAATTATTTTGATAGTGCTCTTTAGATAGAAGGGCAGGATTTCTACGCGTTAAGACTTTGCATCACAGTTTATGCTTCTGCTCTTGAACTTTATTTCTTACATCCCCTTGGGCTACCCAGTGAAGAAGAGAAGAGCTATAGTGCAGTGCTCCATTTATAGCGTTTTTGGGGCCCATAATCCAGTTCTTTTCAAGCTGGAAAGGGCTTGCAAAGAGAAGCTGCTCTCAGTGAGTCTTTCTACTTCTTGTAATGGTTCTGTGAAGCAGAGTGACATAGAAGATCCTTTGTGTGTTTGAGGAATTAGTTTCAGCTCTGCTTTTAGTTGCTGAAATTGCTTTCAAATTGAAAGGGCTAAAAACTTTCCTACTTTTCTGTTATGTTAAAGAAAACTGCAGAAACAACGTCTGAAGAATGCAAATAACGTAGCAATTACAGACAGTCTCAAAAGCGATTATCGCAAAATCCTACAAGTCATGCACGAGATGAACGAAAAGAAAAAGCAACAGAACTTGGCTCTCGAGAGGCTTACCAACATGGTCACCCAGGCTGAAGAGGAAATAGTGCAGCTACGCAAACAATATGAAAGGGCTATTCAGCAACAAAATGAGAGGTATACATGTACATTTGATGCAATATCTTGTTTAATTTTGACATTCAGGAATCAACAATATTTTTCAACTTCGGAGCACTCCAAATTAGGACTACTAAAAGACCGCCTCACTCCAATGTTTCACTAAACAGCCCCCCTCACTGCAATGTCAGCGCTGCTTTGTTCGTTCTTCAGAACCACTATTAAAAAATGTGCTGGATTTGCTGCCGAGTGCCTTGAGAGCTTGGAGCCTCCTGCTGCGTTTCTGCTTTGTGCGCAGATAAGGTATAAAAATGCAGAGGATGTAAAGCTCCCTGCTCACGTTAATCCATTTTTAAATGAATGCCAGGGAAGGCCAGAAGAGCTTTTCAAATTATATGAGAGACCAAATCAACCTTTGCAATTGTTTGTTCTCTTATTTTCACACTGCAATTATTTTGTTGCCTATTTAAAACGTTGGCATGATCTTAAAATAATATTCGTGAAACCTTTGTACATTTTCCTAGATTATTACTTACTTTCAAGGTTGCCAGTTACGTTCTTGAATGTAATACAATGAATGTATTTATTTTGTAAAAATGTTTTAATTTTGCCATTTCATTTTGGGCTTATTGCAGTGGTCTTCTGCTCAGAGATCGAGAAGAAGAACTATGCATTTTATATGAAAAAATAAACCTGCAAGAGATGCTGTGCAGAAATGGAGATATTGAGCTGCAAGATATGGACGAAAAGATCCAATTTTTGAAGCTGAAGGTAGCTGAGAAAAAGAGACTGATTAAATTGTGGCTCAAAGCGCTCCCAGTGAAGAATGCCCTGGATGCACATCTGGTGGTACTTCAGATACAGGTTGGTGGGAAAGCAAGCCCTTTTTTCATTTGTATTATACTGTAATTTAAACCTTAAGGTAATTTTGTAGGGAAAAAAAAAAAAAAAAAGGTCTTCATGTAGAAGGTTTATTAAAACAGAAAGTTCAGTAATACACCTGTCTAGCAAGGCATTGATGCATGTTTGTAACTTCAGATACATGAGTTTCTACACTTTTTTGTAACTGGCTGATACACTTCGTTATGCACATGCCAAACGCTTCCTGGGCATGGAATCTCAGCTAACCCTCCCCGCAGCCTGAAATGTCAGTATGACTAAGCTGGAGAATGGGAGTCATGGGGAAAAAAAGGGAATGTAGATAAAATGTGGTGAAACTGTATTGATGGGGGTAGGTGGAGGGGTGGGAGATATACTTAGCTCTTCGAATTTCTAAAATAATAACTCAATTCACACTTGACCCTGAGCCTACTCTGGAAACTCTGCTGCCTACAATGATATAATCCCCATATATTTTCTTCCACACAAAAACAGTGTAAGTTTTAGTTCTAGTTACAACATGACATTAAACAACTAACAAACTGCAGTGTTCATCATTGTTCGGGGCATTCTTTCCTTGCTTTCTGAAATGGCTCATTTACTTTTGACCTTATCTCCAGATGACAATTTTTTCCATACATATTCTGTTAGTGTCTGCACAAAACCATAAATTAATTGCATTGATGGGAGCTGTGACTCACTGTTAAATAGCGCTTGCGCTTTTCTCTAACTTCTGGTGTTTTAAAGAACCCGTATCCTCTGCTAAAAAAATAAAATGTTGTACAGTACCTTACACAAATTGTACCCTGAAGAACTTTACCGTGGCATTACAGATTTAAACAATGATCAGAGGGAGTATGAAAAAAAGATGATAGACTAAAACAAAAAAAAAAAACAAAACAAAACAAAAAAAAGAGATGTTTTCAGGTAAGATTTGGAATGAGACAAAGTCACCGAGTCAGATACAGTAACGAAATGCAGATGATTCTTGTGAACTGAGAGATTTTTCTGTTCTGCATTACTAAAGCTTTCTCCTTTGTGATGATGGTCCACGTGAAGCCTGAAGTCACCATTAAAGGGAAGCTATTGCTTCAGGTGCTTTAAATCTTTTTGTAATAATGACATAAAATTAAAAAGTACAAAAATACAGAGTGGTGTGATATTACATATGGACTAATCTTAATAAATGTTCCCAAGTCAGAGATTTTCTAGTTAACAATGTCAAATACCCAGTTATCAGCCTTTAAAATGTAACTAGGTACTGTGGTTACCAACTATTAACGCAATTCCTCCCTTTTCCTACCCTCCCTGTCTCCCTAAGTCTTGGGTATTTTCCAGACTTCGTCACCTTATTCTTATCTGTCCTGGTTTTCTCCTCTCTTGCATTTCCCAACCTTCCCATTACCCCAGAACCTTTTTGCCTTTCCTCCCTCCACAGGTAAGTTAAACTTTCCAGTACTGAATGCTGAACAATTTTCCAACAACAGATATCCATCACTGGTAATACTTGAAATATATAGAGAGAAATCTGAAAGGAAAACAAGATCTGGTCTCACAAAATAGAAAAAGTTTCAGCATTTGTTGATTGCATTTGACTGAGGTCTTTTGACTTTTTTTAGAGTCTCACCTATTTTCAACAGATTCTTTAATCACCATTAAATTAGCTGTTCTGGGATGGGATATCTATTTCTGTTAGATACACACCTCTTGGAACAGATGGATGAGTGGGTACCTTGTGTTCAATAGGCTGCAGAAACCGAGCCCCTACCTCAGTGGCTGTGATACCCACTGGGAAGGGGAAAAGCCCAGGTCAGGGCTGTGTGACAATTCAGGAAGAACAAAAATTTTGCCTGTGTCTCCCATACACCTGTACTTCCTTCATCTGACACACAAAAAACCTGGTGAGATTCTGAATCCCTGTGTAATTTTTAACTGGGACTGCACATCAAGGGACTGTTTCCCGCTGATTGAAATGACCCATGAAAACTAATCTGCCTTCACGCATGAATGAGAAATACTTAGCATTAATCATTAATTAGTCCAACACGTAGACCTGCTGAGCTGTCAAGACAGTGTAGATGAGACTTTCATGCCTCAAAGTTTAACTAATGTAACAGGGGCTGAAGTTCCATTGTGGCATTTGGCATCAACGTTTATCCAGGTTTTAATACAACCCCATGAACATCTCCAGACTACATCATCCAGTCATAGAAAAATGGGGCTGTTGTTAGAGAAAGACTTTATGTAGGCAACGCTGCTCCTACTCCAGCATCGGATTGCCCATCATTCCTGAGAGGGCTACGCGATGCTTTCAAACCGCCAATGGGAAACTCCAGTTTCTCCAGCAAGCCATCCCAGTCCTTCCTTAACAGGGAAAGATTTTCTTAACTGTTAGCCTGGATATTTCTTGCGGCAACATAAGCCTATTGATGTGTATTCTGTCCACCAGGGATGTGACAAATAGATCATTCTCTTTCTCCCTGCAACAACATTTCATGTTATTGGAAGAAAGTTAACCCCGTTCCTCTCCCATCCTTTTGCTAGGCTACAAAACCCTGGGTTTTTTTCCCATCAGCCCTTACAGATCTTTCTCTGATCATTCTTTTTTTGCCTTTCTTTTATTTTGGGCAACACGGTCCGTATTTTTCTTGAGGTGCAGTGCCTAATACCAGTGGGTGAGAGTGAAAGGACTCAGTCAGGCATCTTGCAGGTTGTATTTCTGTTTATGTGTCCAGATATGATGGTAGCCTTTCTTGCAAGATGACATATTGATTTGTGTTCATGGAAGCGCATGTAACAACCAGACCCTTTTTTAAAGAAATGATACCTAATCCGTTGACCTTGATTCTGTATTTGTACAGGTAACTTTCTCTGCCTACATGGAGCACCTTGCATTTGTTATTTAATATTCTCTTTTTTGTTCAGATCTTTTTTCAGACCAAGGTAATTTTGAATTTGAATCTTCTCCTCCAAAAAAGTATTTGCAGTCTATCTGAACTTAACCTCATTCTACTTATGTAGTACTTGCCTTATATTTTCATCAAGACCCCATTTCCTTGGCTTGTTTCTAAGAATGTTATATGAAAAAGTATCAAAGCCATATAAGTATCAAGATGCGTGATGCCTACCATTTGTCATCCCTACACCTGTTAAATTATCGTGGCAAGAAATTGATCTGTTTTGGCATGACTCAACACACCTGTGTTGGCTGTTATTCATACCCTTTTTCTTTGATAGTTATGATTTGTTCCAGATTTATTTTACAGAAACTGAAGAAGAGTTATTTATGGTTCCATAGCTCCTTTTCGACACATTTTTCAAAATAAGTATGATATTGGCCCTTTTCTAGTGCTCTATGTACCTCACCTGCCTTGTCTGAAATTTCCAAAATCAGCACCAGATCTGCACTTTTTCAGACCAATCCCTTTATCTAGGTATGCGTTCCCTCTCATTTCTTCATCCTTCAACAATTCCTCCTGAATGATTACAATCGAAGGGAGAAAAACCTCTCTTGTAGAGCCTTTTCCTATCCCCTGTATCAAATCCACTCCAAGAAAGGAGAGATTTTTTTTGCCTTTAAGACTTAGAAACTCTTAGAACTCAGTCTTGTCCAAGGAAAACACTACAAATGAGGAGAAAACAAAGAAAGATGCCTATAGTAACATCACTTAAGCAGACACGGACTAGCATGCTGATTTCTAAATGTGCTTTGTTTTCCATGCTTTTGTATTAGTCTGCATCCAATCACTCCCAATTCATATGGCATTTAAAAGTAAGCCTAGTATTTAACATGCAAATTTTTATGGATTTTTTTTCTGGTTTGGCCAGTGGTTTTGCTGCAATAGTCCTTCTCTAAATTAACTATTCAATCTTGAAAAATTTTACCCGGTGAGCTGTCCTTAATCTCATTAAGGCACCGCTGCCTCCAACAAGGCATTTTTGCCGAGTTCATGGTTGAGAAATTTGGCCCCAGCTCTGAAACCTCACTGGAAGCATACCTGCATCCTGTTGTTTGTGCTGGTCCCGCTCGTTCTTCCGCTCTGTGTATTATTGGTCTGGAGTTTTAGTCATTTACAATTAAAATAAATCTTTCAGTACCTAGTTGTGCACTAAATAGCACTTGTTTTAAACCAAATTATGATTTGACAAGGAAATTGTTCATTACAGTTATTTAAGGTTTTTACTTTGCCTGCTCTCAAAGAGTGGAAAAAAAGAGCTGCACGGCGCTTCTTTTACCAGAAAAAGAAGTGTTTAAGACAAGCATTCTGGTAACGTTCCATAATCACCCGAGATCTGTCAGTTTTCCCTTTTCCAGTTAAACATGACTTTGTTAACTTCCAGTGAACAACCCCCATCCTGTAGCAACAACTAAACATTTACTTTGTCTTTTCGCTGACTGCTCGTAACTTTAAGAGCCAGTGACCACTTGTTTCCTTAATAATATCATCGCCTGAAATTGATGCTTAGCATTTATAGCAATTTACCTGGGGCATGTTATGTTACAGCGAATAGATCAAGGTTGGAGTGACAACGCGCTGACAGATGTCCAGGTGCATATCGAAGCACAAAACCCCACCACTGTCAGTCCTGCAAGTCCAAACATAAAGAAATGGTCCCAGTCACTCCTTCAGCGAGTGTTTACGCGAAGCACGCGCGTCCGTCCAGTGTGTTCTGGGAAGCGGCATTCCATGGGAACATCTCACACCAGAAAGGTCAGGGAACACCTGCCTCTCTGGGTCCCGGGAGTACCACATTGCTCAGCGTCACCACCGAGTCACTTCAGGACACGAGCCTGGGAACTTTAACATGGAAAACCTGGATGCCTGTGGGGATGAGAACTTTAGCACTAACCAGCAGGGAGGTGGGACTTTCAGACTTGCAACCAAACTGTCATCAGGCACTTGTGTCCTTCCTACATCCCCAAATGGATCCTGCGGGTCAAACAATATTGTAGGGAATAAAGGAAGACACCCCCCTACCTCAAGTAGCCTGAGGACAAAGCAGCAGGTAGAACTCAATTTCTGGCAGAGGGCAGGGTTTTCCTCTGTCCTGCAACTGTCACACTGTAGTTCCCTTTTTTAAAAAAAAAAAAATTAAAATGGCTCACAGTCTTCTGTGTTACCCTCCCTCCTTCCCTGTACAAGAAGCCTGGTCTGTTAAAGCCTGCAGGATCAGGCTCTGGGGGTGAGTTAGGTGAGTCCCGAGGAGCCCCAGGCACCCACCACTGCCCCCATCTCCAGCACTGGAGGCACCAGCTGGGCCTGGCTGCAGAGACCTTGGGAGGGGAAGGGAGTGGGGGCACAGTGGGGGCTCCTCTCCCTCCTTGGGGTGGAGCTGGAGCTATGTTGAGTCTCATCTCGCTGCCCAGGCCCAGTGGCTCTGCTTTGTCCCACCGCCTGCTAACAGCGGCTGTGGAACGTGGCCCTGAGCCCACCCCACTGTGGCCCCAAGGACGCAACTGGTGTAAGCCAACTGCGGCTTTTCATCCGGGCCACCAGCAGAAGCTGAGGAAGGTATGAGTCCCTGGGACAGCCTTATTCTGACTTACCAAACATGTTCATAAGGTGGAAATCATCTTCCAGTCCAGAGCTCTTGTTGTGATACCTGGTGGCTCAGAGAAGCCTCTTCTGTGTGGCTGAATTATTTATACAGTTTCAGGTGGTTGTGTTGCACGTGAAGGAGTCGAGGGAAGAAGCATTCAAGACATTTAAACCATTAATAAGGGGAATCTGGTTTGTATTTGTGCATTATAGGGATGACCTGTCACACAATCTACTGGTTTTCAAATTCCCAATGATTAGCAGTAGGACAGGAGAACGACGTACGTCCACCTCTGGTTTTGTAGGGAAACGTTTCCCAGGGTTTGACCAGTATCATTTTGCTTAGTCCTACATCGTAAAGCATCACAAACGCCTCCCAGCAAGGCTGGAGTCTGGCTTCCAAGTGCAACTGGCAGTGCAGGCAGCCCCACTGCTTTAGTGCAGTTCTGCTGGCGTAAATCAGACACACGGAGACCTTCCGTCTCTGGTCATGGAGTAATAATGGGGCTTTTGTCTCCTTGTCTGAAAAAATAACTTGTGGCTTTTTGTTTGCTAGTATTCCCAGTGCAAGGACAGGATTAAACGGATGGAGGAAATCTTTGCTGACCCCGCGAATGAGAGTAGAAA
The DNA here is from genome assembly GCA_013400035.1 of Rynchops niger. Taxonomy (NCBI): domain Eukaryota; kingdom Metazoa; phylum Chordata; class Aves; order Charadriiformes; family Laridae; genus Rynchops; species Rynchops niger. Next base: position 44,271 of record VXBH01008785.1, on the reverse strand, counting down.
GCGAGACCTGGGAGGGAAGGACCCATCTGCACCTGAGCTGCTAAAGAAGATTGAGCAGGTAACATCACTTATCACATCACAATCTCTCCTGCTATGATTGACCTCTTTTAGAAAAAGCAAATTGTATATTTAAAACAAACAAACAAACCCTTCCTGTAAGAGGAACTAAAAAAATTATGATTGGCTAATGGGAACTCCAGCCCAGCACCTGCTTTCCAGGACAACTGGATGTGGGACATTTTGACTTCTTCCAGCAGAGGCTGGAGAGGGGGAGCTCTGTGCGCTGGACCTGGCTCTGCAGCATCCTCTGCTAGCTGGTCCGTCCGCATCACTGGCCCTTCAGTGGAGACCCTCCCACCTCACTACAGGAAAGCATGGAAAAGGCAGCAGAAGAAAATAACTGCAAAATAATAAACAGCTAATGAACCACCTGTCATTCTTCTGCAACTGGCCATTAGCCGTTCCACCACAATGGTCAGGCTGAGCGCTGGAGGCAATCCCACTACCCTCTTAACAAAGTCTGTGTGTGTGACACGGGATCCAACAAACATCCTTCTCAGGCTCTGGTGGTGCTGCTTTGTGTCCATGCCCAACAGGGAGCCACTGAGCAGGTCTTCACGGAAGAGGGGGCCAGGCCGGGTGAGCCGCTGCAGCCCTGAGCGCAGCACCACCACCGACTGCCGGGGGAGGCTTCAAAGGGAAGCCTCGGGTCCAACATAAAGCCAATTTCAGGGCACATAGGTAGGGAAAGTAAAGGAATGGAATAAGCAGCTGCAGGATTTTTCCTTAGATATTTTTGTCTGTCCCATTTATAGGGGCACAAAACTCCCCGCACTGTATTTAGTGTTTGGGAGGAATTCACACGGGGCTGTGAAGGCGTGAGAGTAACAGCAATCTCAGAGCAGTACACACCTAAGTCCTCCTTTAGAAACCCAGCTTGTAAGGGTTTACCATGAACACTTCAGCTTGAATTACTTGAGCTTTTTCCTTGACTGTCCCCTATTCCTTGTCAGGAGGCAGCTCTGCACAGCCAAGCAGGCTACAACGCAGCCTAGCACCAACACCCACGTTAAAAAAAACAGGTTTCTTGGAGTTATAAGTTTAAGTGTTCTCTTTCAATTTCCTTGTGTTTTTAAAGTCCTTTTAGTTGCACAGTACTTTATTTTTTAGTTTTTGGAGTCTATACTTCTATTTTTAGCAGGAGGAGGGAAAAGGTATTTAAAGCAAGAGCTGAAACCTCCTCATTATGGTGTGACTCAAGGAACCAGAAGCTAAACACACACACAAAAAAGACTCCAGAACAACTCACTAGGAAAAAAAAAAAAAAAAAAAAATCATTGTTTTCAAGAAAATCACAGCAAGGCATTAATGATGCTAGTGTAACCCCCTGCATCCCAAAAGAGCTTGGTCTGAGACAGAAGAACTGTACCACTGATGGTAACAAACTGAACTTGGCAGAGAGGGGGGAAATTTTGAGAGATCGGGTGGCGCAGTGATTATTTATGGCTGTTCACGGGTATTATTTCAGCAGCTCTCAAAGCAATCACAGGAACACCTTGTGTTGCACCTTCCCCTGCCATTTACCTCCGCCCATCCTTCTCGCTGCAGCTGGAGGTGGAGCTGGTGCAGAAGGAGGAGAAGCTGCTGGAGACAGATTTTCTCTATGAGCACGTTTCCCGGCTGACGGACAGAATCCGGGCCACGGCAGAGAATGGGAAGCAGGACACGCTGCTCCTAGCGAAAAGGGTAAGAAGGGCATTGCACGCCTATACGAAACGAAATATCTGTGCAAGGGGTAAGATGACTCACTCACTCATTACAAAAGTGGCTGGAAATAGTGAGAGACAAATCACGTTAGTCTCCAGAAATTACAGATATTTAGTAGTAATGGTAACACAGATATACCAGAAGCATTAGGTGAGTGTACTTTTTTTTTTTTTTGAAAGCAAGCTGCACCATAAGTAGTGCCTTTCATCAAAATACAGGATTAGTCATGTCTCAGGTAGATGCTTGGAAACTTGTTCGAATCCTCCTTTGACACATGCACTTAACAGCCCTTCCGCAACAAACACGTCAAAGGCTAAAAGTAAATAGGGAAGAGCCAGGTAAGTTCTACTCCAACACAGAAGGATCACAGAATGACAGGGTTTGGAAGGGAGCTAAAGTTGGTGTCTGGCTCAGGGTTTCTTTGTTATTTTGGTGGGGACAACCACACAGGAAAGAAATACCATTTTCAATACAGTTAGTTTTATGCAATTATAGCTATTTCCTTTTAAGTGCCAGTAATATTGCTTGGGGAAGAGCAAAAGTACTCTCACCTCACCCTCCTTAATGAAAAAGCTCCAAGTAGAGCTGAGCTGAGTGAAAGACAGAACAAAAAAGCAATGCAGTTATTGTAAAACAAGGCCGGGGTTGATTTTTATTTTTTTTTTTCCCTTAGGTGTTAGGTTTGGCACTTGGAAAGGCTTAAATCACAACACATCTTTATAGCAGCCGATCTTTAATTTTCCACAGAGGAATAACATGGCTGTTATTTGGTTTTGTGAAATTACAGCCACCAGCTAATAAATTACTGTAAAAATGGTAGCATGGCAAAAATTATATTCCCAAGAGCTGTGACTTTTTTTTTAAAAAGAGTATTTAAGGGTTGGGTTTTTTTGTGGTTTGGGGGTTTTTTTTGTTTTTTTTTTTTTTTGGTTTTTTTTTTTTGGCTTTTTTTTTTGTTTTGTTTTTTTTTTGTTTTTTTTCAAATAATCTCCAGGATTCCTGTCTCATTCCTTTTCTGCTCGCCCCCCTGCCAAGGACAACTTCACAACCCGTAGCCCCGCTGTGGCTGCCTCATCACTCAATTATCTCGTAAGAACTGGGCTTATTACACTTTTACTACAAAGTTAATTGTGCAAAAGGTCAATAAGAATCTGGGTGTAAAACCTGCCTCTGAGGGCAGTGAGGGGTTTGCTATTCACCTGAAAAGGGCAGGAGATAAATGCTTTTCTGTATCTTGGATTGGAGGAAATGTGACTTCTCGTGCTGCCAGTTTCTGTCGTTTTGGGTAGGGAAAACCAAACGGGTGTATGCAGAAACACACGGCCTGTTTCATTAAGTCATTTTCAAGTATGGAACCATTTTTTAAAACAAAGTTGGACTTCTTTTCACATACCTAACACTTACTGGGCAAGCATCTAAAGGGAAGCCCTCACTAAAACACAGCTGTTACTTATTCCAGACAAACGAACTGCAGAAGAAGATAAAGGACAGAACCCAGAAGATGATGGCCCTTGTTGCAGAGCTATCCATGAAGCAAGCCCTCACCATCAAACTCCAGCAGGAAGTGAGAGACAAAGAACAATTTTTTATGACTGTTTCATCAAGGATAGATCAAGGCCTTCCCCCTCCCAAAGAAACAGAAAACGAATGGTTGAAGGTATTACGCGACGAGAGGATGCAAAAAGAAGCAGCTCAAGCCAGAGCTAAAGTAAGTTTTTGTCGTACGTTGCAATCAGATCTTCAGCCCCATCCTTTCACTGCTCTGGCTTGTCTTTCCGAAAGAGCTGCACTAGCTCACTGGGAAGCTGCTCCACCGCAACATGGAGCTCCAGGAGTCAGCGGAGATGGTGGTATAGACAGGGACAACTCCAGAAGTGGTACATTGTGGGTTTGTGGAGTTAAAACTGTAGTCGTGCACACTGCTTAGAACTGGCCATTGAATCTTAAGGATTAAATACACTAAAAAGAAGACTTACCTTCAGTTATCACAATAATTTGTGTGACCTTATTTTAAGATGATGGGTGAGACAGACATTGCCGAAGTGCTGCTTTCCATTGGATTTCAAGGTAAAGCTGCAAAAGGTGGGGTGTGGGGCTCAGGAACAGTTAAGTTTAGCATCTTCCATGCACCAGCTGCAGTGACCATCACACATCAGAAGTAGCAAGGAATCAGGCTGCTGAGCCAGACACCGAGAGTCAACACTGCAGCACAGCAAATAGTGCTTCAAATCCAGCCCTGCTGGATCCTATGCCTCCTTAGTTGAGACCATCGGTGATCCCTGAGCAGAGAGCTCCCAGAGAAGACAAAGTAGCATAAAAATGAGAGGTACATACTGGGGGACCTCTTGCTGATGGGAAATTGGCTTTGTTATATGAATCCTTTAGTTGATCACTCCCAGGGAATCTGAAAGGCGCACAAAGCCGGGAGAGGAATACACTGTATATACACTTTAAGAACTTGAAGTCACGCAGAACTGCTGCGGTAAAACTGGTTTAGAATAAGAAACTTCGCTGTCGTTAACACTTCTCCTCATGCTGTGACTCAGTTCCCTCTCAGTGCTGTGGATACCGGCTCACTGTATTCAGGAACAGCTGCTGTCAGCGTAAATCTAGCCACATTTTGAAGCATCAGAATTATTACCTTGTTCTCAAGATGTTCTGTGCACACTTACTATAACTTTTATAAATTCACCTAATCTGTTTTCTTCACAAATAACAAAAGCATTACAGGCTTAAACTGTATTTAAAAGACAAACTCACATCTGTGTGGTCAATAACTCACACTTTCCTTTCAATGAGCAATTAATACCCCTCTGGGTTTCCTGGCTTGCTAAGGACTAGACTAACAGCGTTTCCTTTGTTAGGCATTCTGTACCTTGGCTCAGGGGCGCACTGCAGTTTGAAAGCATATAATCCCTGAGTGACCCCATGGTGTTTCTCTCACAGCGTGCTGCAGAAGAGGAACAAGCTGCAGCGCCCGGCTGTGTCCACACGACAGCTGAACAACGCCCGACCGCCTACATCCCAGACGATGAATACAGCCTGCCCTTGCCGCGGCCCTACGGTGCTCACGCTCCTTTCAAACCAAGCGAACCTAGTTCTCACATGAGACATTTCAGAAAACCTGCTGTCAAGCCAATTGAAATCTGAACTGAGAGCACCTAAAGCAGGAGAGGCCATGACCCATTGCTGGATCTCTAGGGTCAATAGCCTTTACACCGCACTGAAGGAATGTCCGTCAGTGTTTAGCCGGATTCCATATTGAAAATAAAAGTAGTTGTTAATGCCGGAAGTGCAGCTAAATAGTCAGTGATACCAGGTCCCTTCTCGTGGCTAGGAGGAGCCTGATAGCCCAAATGCAGTGCAGTATTTTAAAACGTTAAGAAAAATGAGTGATCATAATATTATGCTTATTTTTTTCCTAGGTGAAGCTTTATTGTTTGTGATTATATTATATACATTTCATTAAAAAGAAAAGGTTAGAAAATCTTCTCTTGTTATTAATATAATATGAACGAAGTACCTACCACTTACACAAATAAACCAACAAACCTTTCTGCAGTCTGGGATTGGAGCTTACACTTGCCAGACAAATTTGAATTATGTTGAGAAAAAAATATTCCTTCCCTCTGTGCAGTTACTGAGAAAGCTAAAACTCTTGCTCCACTGACAGTAATGACAAAGGAACGACCATGAATTGACCGCATCGCTCTTGAGAACTGGATCATTTTCTTTCACTCAGAGACAATACCAGAGGTTGCTGCTGAAAACCTCCAAGATCTATCAATTTGTCAAAGAGCTTCACTAGTTTAATAGTCTGAAACTTTGATAGAGTTGTTGTTAGATCCAATAAAGACTGCAGAAATCCTACAAGTCAGAATTTAAGATTTTTTTCTCTGCATATTACTATTTTAAATTAATGTCACAGTTCAGACCTTAAAAAAAAAAAAAAAAAAAAACCAAACCAAAACACAACACTGGTCCAGTTATATATAAATAAAAGTTGAAAATGAAGGAAAAACAACCTCCATCATTTCTTTTTGAAGCTGAGGCTTGAACTGTAACACTAAAAGTTGCAAGGAAAGAATTAAGTAAAATTCTTGCCCAAGTCACCATTAAGGTAAATTTCTAAAGAAATTTTTTCTTTTCTTGTATTGCTTACAGTATATTTTACATATCTTAAAAAACAAAACAAAACCCTGTCATGTGCACTTTAAGAAGATTATATTTTGCGCCAATTACAAAAGTGAATGTATTGGAATCCAACTCCAGAGGCCAAAGTACCGTAAGATAACACACAACCACCACAAGGAACGAACACATCATTACTGATGACATACAGAGACCGATTCATCATTTGTTACTCTTACCTGTTTCACATAAACACACCAAGAAATCCTTTTATTGATCTAAATGAGTAAACAATTACTGGTTTCTTATCACTGTACAATACAACTGGATTACCTCTTTCAGGATTGTCTATCTTGTTAACATAACTGACATTAACACCAATTTTCACAGCGTGTTTTGATACCCACTGTAGTTCCATTTATTTGACCACTTCAACATGAAACAATGAAACCACAGATACCTTTAATTGGAAACCTGGGTTTGTGTCAGACTAATTTCTCTAGGATTTATCTAGAAGTCAGTGATTTCAGCCTACATATGTTGCACCAGACAGTATTTTGAGTAGCTTATGTCAGTAATGGCGGCTACACAAAACTCCAGATTATCTGGAAAACACCATGACATTTAAGTTTAAAACAAACACAAAAAAAAAAGCTGGTTGCACACTTCTGTGTGAATACTTTTATGTAAGAGTACCACAGTTAGTTTTCTTCAACAGCATGTTATTTCAGGAATATTTGAGGCCCAAAAGCATCATAGTGTGTTTGAGTGCTGTTTCCTCTACAAATCTTACATTAACATGGTCTTGTTTTTCATATGGATGCACACCTAGAAAAACATTGTAAGAAAGTTAGTGTTTACAAAATCATAAGTGTTCTCATACACTGTGTCCTGCAGTCTATTAAACACCTTTATCTGCAATACTGAAAGATAACGTAATAGACAGAACTGTGCTTTCATTTACACAAAATACCTACAGCTTTCAGCGGAGCCATTTGGATGCTCACCCATAGCAGAAACTTTCCTCTTAGTGGGATACAAATAAACGACCAGCCATCTCTGGATGCCGCTAGGGATTTCCATACTAATTCTACACTGCAGATCCAAAACAAGATTTAAGCACAGTGGCTACATAGTATATAAGATGGACCAGGGCACATTCTCATATGTTTCTATATGGTTTAAATTCTTTTTCCTCCCCAAACGGGATGATATCCATACATGGACAATCCTGTTTTAGTCTTCAGGTCCTTGTCTTGACCTTTTTTTTTTTTATTAATATAGGCATAACCAGTAATGCTAAAAAGTATAATGCTTCCCTTAATGCACCTTTCTTTATTCAGTAGAACTCAAAATCTTCAGGTGCTTCACTGTATGAAGCAAGTGCCCTAACCAATTTTAATTTAATTTTTAAAAAAGGAACAGCATTGAAATAAAAAGTTGCCTTTTACTTCAGAGCACCTCCTAAGCTAGCGATCTGGGTACTCTTTTCAGAGGTGAAAGATCTGATTTTGATTGCCTCTTAGCCACCATACAGTATAACTAAGGAGCAAGCCCTTCTCCACTTTTGAACACAGAATAACAGCATAAGTTTGCTAACTGGATTCAACACACACAGGATTTGGATGAAAGGATATGCAGTGGAGAAGCCCTCTCACAGCTCCCATCAGCAGAAAGACGACCAAACCTACACGTTCAGACATCACTGAAGTTTTAGAACTCAGTTACGTCAATATAGTCAGGACACGGCTGAGCGTGAGCAAAGAGTAACAATTACTGGTCTTCCAAAGTACAGAATTACCTTGATCCTCTATCTCTGCCAGCATATTAGTCAGGTAGTTAAGTGGCAAAAAATCGACCGGGACCAAGAGTCTCTCAGGCATTGGCCTGCTACACTGTAAAGGAGAACACTCCAGGTTAGTTCACAAAGTCGCACAGTGCCAAGTTTCAGTGTTATCTTTAGTGTGTTACAGTCTACAGAAAGGTCAGGAATCTCAAGACTATCAAAGCAAAAGATTTAAAAGAGCAGCCTATACGCTCTTACCTGCCTGTTCCCCAGCTTCTCAAGCAGAAGTTTCACATATTTCCGTGCAATTAAATTAGCATTTATCGGATGATTCCAAAACTGGCGGACCTTTTGTCCAAGAGCCTAGATAACAAATAACAAAACCCCAAAACCTGAGAACATAAACACAGCCCAGTAGAAACTTAGGAGGGGGAAAAGGAGGGGGAAAAATGTAAACAAAATGCAGGCTGTTAAGATAGACTGCTTTGCTTTCAGACACTGATGACAGAAGCTAAGACCTCATCATTTTTAGCTACGGAGCCTTCCTTTCATAGTCGGTAACAAGGAGATTACAATACGCTCCCAAAGTGTGGGAAGCAATCAAATCCTTGCTACTCAGTAAGTTTCTATCAACCACTCCGTCCCACTTTGCACATTTACTTAAAACAGACATTGAGGCTTATATTTAAGTCGGCCGTTTCTCCTTTACTGGTTAGGAGTAAAGAATAACTCCCAAAGAATAACACAGGTGCCCCATTCCTCAATGCTCCGTTCAGAACAGGGCTGTTCTTAGGCTCAGTCTAAGGAATCTTACAGAAGCAGAACACCAACAAGAAGAGATACTGGGAACACAATTTGCATCCCATTATTCAGGATATTGTCCTGGGAATTGGTAACATTGATTCACATTCCTGAAGGCAAGAGAGATTCAAACCCAGATGTCCCAAAGCTTCCAATCCTAACCAATAAGCAAACAAATATGACACACTGAAGTTAGCTCCACCTTCTGCTATTCTCCCTATCTAGATCTTCCCCACTTCCCTCACTTTCAGATGAATTGCAATACACACTACTGAGAGTTCATTTAGGAAATGCTGGACAGTTTCAATGGTGCTTAAATACTTGCTTCTGATGCAACTGAAGTCATCTAGTGAAGGTAACCTGCTCAATAAAGTCTGAGTCACCCCAAAGTGTCCTTTTTGGCAAACAAACCATTCTCTGCATTTTTTCCCAAAGCTGTAAACAGATATAATAAGGCACTGAGTCTACTATGCGTAACTAGCAGTACGTGTTCCCAAAAGCACTCACAGCTCAGCCCCTCTCGTCAAAGTGTGGCTGGAATGGTGTCTCCCACCCACCAGGCCTGGGGCTGACAGCTCAGAGGCCCCGTGCTGACCCCAGTTCACCAACCCATGCCCAAAACAAGATACAGAGGACAAAGAGCGTCCTGTGGAGTTCTCCTTCCCTACCCCTTCTCAAAATTGCTGCCACATAAAGAAGCCTTTGTTAGAGGAAAACCAAAGCAGCACTTCTGGCCATTTGAACTATACGTAACAGCCCATAATGAGCAAACAATAAGCAACTTATGCTGAGAAAAGCCTGTTCTAAGCAAGGGACTCCCCCGGGGGGGATTCCTGGCTTTCCTCTGCTCACTGAGATGTTGTGCTTCCTCTGCAGTACTGTGGTGTGCCCTAGAAGCAAAATGGAAAAAGGAGAAGCCAATCTCCCATTCTGTTGGAATTTTTAATGAAACATCAGTAATTAGTTCCAGCGCGTGGCTAAACAAGTCACCTTACCAATCTGTGAGGCTGGGAGATCTTGTCATTCAATCCCTGCACAGAGCTGTATGATCAAATTTTACAGCTTTTGCTGTACCAGCTTTTGAACATATTTGATGAAACAAATAAAACCAAATGCAGAGGTCACAAGTGAGAAAGGCATTTGTGGATGCTAAAACACACACACGCAAAACAATCTTCTTTGAATCCCATAAAACCATTATTTCTTTATGGAGATGAGTACCCAAGAGAACAGTGTTAGTCTATTTGATTCCTGCAGGGTACTGGAGACACTGTGAAACACTGTCAACAAATCTGTAATTAAGTTATGAGGGTACCCCTACAGGTCACAGGCAGCAGATGGAGACACTGTGGAGGTTCAGGTTATATCTATGCCCTGTTTGAATAACAGCTATGTCTTCCATTGGCTTGATCCTATGCACAGGGAGGAATTTCCTATCAATTCCAAATCCAATAAACAACATCCAAAGTTATTAGTTACCTCAGGAAGCCTCATGACAATACTGAACTTTAGCTTTTCATTCTCCTCAGTGTCATCCAGGTCTACAAGAAAAAGGAAGAAACACCCCACCATCGTTAGTGGTAACCACATAACTAAAGCTTTCAACTTTCACTTAAGATATTCTGAATAAATATCATCTCTAATGAAATGAAAATTTTAATTTTCAATAAGGGCTGTTAGGAATGTTAATTATGTTTATACTATTTCTATTAAATGTTTTTGTATATTTGTACATATCTTCATCATTTTATGTAATATTTATACAGTGATTCAGACATGTTTTGGCTAGGTAGAACTCCTATATAATATTTCATTTACCAAAACCAGGCACAGACTAATACTGCATATTATGTCCCTTTTCTTGAACACCAGAGAAATAGCACATAACAAGGGGACGTGACTGCAGCTGTGATGAAATTAATTACTTTTTGAGAGTTGTATCCCAGGAAACTTATGCTACAGTTCTCTCTTCCTCCCTTCTGATCTCAAAAAGGCAATTAACACGGCTGTGATGCTAACTGTGCCTGCAACTGCCAATTTGCCTCACTCACCATTTTGTTCCGAAGCCTTTAGCCCCTCTTGATGACTATATGGGTTCATACAGAACTGATTTTAACTCCCATCTTTAGGTAACCATGTGATATATTCAGAAGACATTTACAACTTCAATATTTACAAGAAATATTGGGATGCTGTGTCAGGTAGGCTTTAGTTTACTTATTTTGAATGTTCACTTCCTAGCACTGAGGTTATGATGATCATTAGTATTCACTTTTCTAAGAAGTCCCAAGTGGAAATACTATAAACTCAAATCCTCCCCAAACACATATTTCTTTGTCTACTACAGTAAGGCTCAATCATATAGTCTGAGTCCTAATTTTCTCTTTTCAGCTAGGCAACACCATCAGCTACAGCTCTCACTGAAAAAGCACTTGGGAAGAACTGAGTCTCCTGGTCTGTAAATCCTGTGTCTGACTTTGAACAGCTGAAAGGGCATCACTGCCAGTCAGCCGGCTGGTAACAAATCAAACATGTGAAACTCAAAACACAAGAAACTCACTGTACCTTCCAGCAATTTCCTGACACATGTTTCTGTCAAATGCAAGACTCCACTATCAATATAGTGCAGGAGGGTGTGCAGAGGGAGACATCGAACACCAAGCCCCAAGTGCAGAGTGTGAAAACCTATGAAAGACAAACTTGTTTGGTACAAAAATTTTTTTTTTCTAAGTCTGTATTAGAGACTGGCATTACTCTAGCTAAAGCCAACACTCTCCTTAACTTCTGACTGTTTCTAGTTGGTGAGGAAATCACTCTCTCAAAAGTCACGTAGTCTTACTCAGGTATTCTTTAAGTCCTCTCAAGTACAATTCTATCAGAAAGAGGAAAGCCAAGACAACTCCAAACAGTCACTACAGTCATATGCAGTTATTAAACATCTCCAAGCTGTTGTCTTATGTCTGAATTGTGCTATTAATTTGCCTTTTATCTCCCTCTTTCTCCCCAGTTAATCAAAAACTGAGGTCTCACCACCCTCAGTATGTAGCTGCCACCCACACATTCCCGCAGGCAGCGTTAAGACTTCAGTTTCTCACTTAACATCAGCCAGATGATGGTCTTGCATCACGTGACACCGTTACGTGGCAGCATTTGCGCCCACACAGCGTAAGTTTGAGGGACAACCTCATACCAAAAACAGTTTCAAAGAGTGAAAGCAGACCAGGAAACACAAACTAGAAAGATTCAAACAGAATCAGAAGCACTAAGAAGTTAAGAAGTCTTTCCGTAGCAAAAATAAGCAAGTGTTCTGAAAAGACTCTAAGCGATTACGAGGAGCTCTAGGAAATTGAAGTCTACTATCAAGATCAGCTCTTCCATCAAGTCTGGAGATAATCCTTTCAGGATAAAACTGAAAAATATTAGCAGGGCAACAGCATGAGAAAAACCACTCTTTTTTTGCTCCAGGATAGGATTTTCCCTTGTAGTCCATGACACCGAAGTCCAGCTGTCTAAGAAAAATATATAAATAAGTCTAAATCTTAGTTCTGAGCTAAAATTGTGTCCAAACATTCCACTGGAAGCTGAAAACAGAGAAATAAACCTCTAATTTGTAGTAACTATTCAGTTTTGTTTCATTTCACTTGCATGTGTTTATGGAAGGTCTTCCCCTCTGTAACTGTCTTGAACTAGTGCTCTTGTGGGGGGAATTCATCGCATTGCTCGCCATCACAATTAAAACAGCAAAACATAGGACTTACCAGGAGGCAAAGGCATGCACATGCCATTTGCAGCTTCTAGAATCCGACTCATGATATGGAACACTGCAAACTCTCTTGCGCTTCCTCTCTCATCACTGTATTTAACAAAATAGCAATATATTAGGAACCAGAGATGCCCACACTTTCACAGAGATACAGTCAATTTGTTGTACTACACATGCGCTAAGTGCATGCGCTTTGGGTGAATTGCCATGGGATGCTATCTTGTTTGTTTAGGCATCTGTGACCCATGAGCACTAGCTGTTCATCTAAATGTTGACACACAATGTCTCTGTGGTGTCCCCTTCCTCCTTCCTGTTTACAAGTCTCTTAGCAGTACCCGGTATCAACAGCAATCAGTGAAATATTTTGAGCACTGGCATAAATGACCTGGCTTTTATAGGTGTTCAACACCCACCACCCAGCTTGAGAGCACTGTGAGCTCAGCAACTTTGAACTCCAGCTGTAAAACTGCCTATATGATTAACATTTACACTGGCTCAGAGAGGGCCAGCAGGATCATTAAAAAGAGTACATGACGCTCATGTTGACATTCACAGTAGAGTAAGCACTGACTGTTCAAGTGAATAGTATTGTTGAAGACCAAAATTATGCCCGTAATAAGCATAATATAGAAATAAAAGGCAGGCTGAAATCTTTAACAAATGACTCGCTCACAAGCAGAAGGTGCAGGAATGAAGCTGGTATCTCTTCCAAACTTCTTTCATTATTCGATGTACCAGATTCAGCTAAAACAAAAAAGAAAAGACTGGATGTTTCTAGGAGGCTGTGTACAGCAGGCCCTTGGCCTTCATTCATTTCACACACCAGTTTATGTTAAAAACTTATCATGAGACTTCAGTATTTTGTTTTGTAGGGGCTTCAAATATAAAATTAATTAAAATTGGAATTGTAACTGAATTGCCTGTTCCAGAAGTTTAAATTAAGTGCTTCCAGCTCATCAAAGCATTGTGCAAAACATGCAGCATCTTAACACATTGTGCTTATTGGGAATCACCTGATCTCATGCTCTTGCATCAAATCCTCAAAGATCTGTTTGCCATGAAGGCAAAAACTGCATGTCCAAGTGGCTGAGCACTTGGCAAGGAAAGGTCCCTAGGGCCAGACAAAACTGGATGATGCTGAAGACAGCAGAACACTCAGTTTGCTGAAAAAAGTCTACAGGAGGAATCACAAATCTAGTCCAGGCGAGGAAAGATGAGACAAGCAAATGCCTCTCCTCCTCTGTTGAGTTTCGGTTTTGTCCACAGTAAAGTAAAACAATCCCTTGGCCCATATTGTTGCGTTTGCGCTCCCAGGCTGACCTGCAGTACAGACTGTCAGCATACAAAAGCCACAAGCCCTGTTCTCACTAGGGCCTTCTAAGCTTCTGCAGCTGAGAGAGAAACCACGCATGAAGAACTAGAATAACTTCCTCTAACCGGCCCGTCATGGTTGTCACACACAACCACTTCCATATCTCAGTAAGAGAATTGAGACACTTCCTCTAGGCCTTTTATCTCGGGGCCTCAAAGCGCACTAACTAATCAACCCCAGGAAACTCTCAGGAAGAAAGTCTGACCCCCATTTTGCAGAGAGGTGTCACAAGAAGTTATAAACCCTTTGCCCCCCAAGATGGCAAGAATCCAGGAATCCTTTTCCCCGCTATCTTTTCTCCTCATCAGCTCTGCCCCTTCCAACCTCTGACTTATCATAGGCTCTGAGCAAGAGAGAAACATGTCACACAGGAGAAGTTCACATGCAAAGGCCAGAACAAGAATATCGGTCTTCATAAAAGCTCCTGAGTGCTCTCCTCTGCACCTCGGCCAAGGTACCTCTACAAGGTAGCACCTTTTCCCTTCACCACTCCACCTGATGCAGAATAACCATCTCATATTTTCCATTTTGACACTTTTTGGATACAGTGGAAAAGCTCCAGTTTAATCTCTCTGGAGTATGGCAAGTTTTCTCCACTCACTTTCCAGGAAATGAGTGATTTCCAGCTTTCAGAGAAGGGTCACAAGAACCACACCTGCTGCCAGAATGACTTTCATCTCTGGCCAGCACACAAGGTGCAGTGAAGGCCTCTTCATCGGGAGCTACAGCTGGGTCTGAAGATCAGCATTGAGGTGAAGGGAAGCTTCTTACAAACTCCAGAATCACCTCTTATTTGTTTTCATGGGTATGATACTCCAGAATCAATATTCTTTGCTTAACAATTCAGCAAACTGTATACGGCTTTTGCAAGGTATAGAATGACAACAACTTAAGTCAATGTCAACCTAGTTATCACAACGAGCTTAAATCTTAAATACATGCACATTCATGTCATGACACCCTCCCCAACAGCACTACTCACTTTGGAAATCAGCCACAAAGGGAATGGTAGAAAATACATACAGAAAGAGAAGCCAAGTCTCACACTTTTTTCAGTATATAACACACAGGACAATGTGCATGAGAGAAAAGAAACATTATCTGTGTTACAGAGGGAGTATAGGCAGCTTCCTTTCCAAGCTAGCAGCACGCCTCTGGGGGAACCAAGTTAAACCCAAACCTTCACAGCAAAGCCGTTTTTAATTTAGTAACAAAGACGTACAATATGAGGTTTTTCTGGGCAATTATCAGAAGCCATTTCCCTCGGAGTGCTCTAAACTAGTAAGAGAAAACATGATCAATAGTGAGACAGTGGATGCAGTAGGTCCCAGGCTGACATTTACAAAGCACCTTGCTGTCTTGAAATATCTACATTTCCAGGCAAAGGTGCCGAGTACTCTGAATCACAGAATCTTCAGAGTTGGAAGGGACCTCTAGAGATCGAGTCCAACACCCCTGCTAAAGCAGGATTGCCTAGAGCACATCACTCAGGAATGCATCCAGGCGGGTCTTGAAAATCTCCAGA
>VXBH01008785.1:10745-28985 GCA_013400035.1 Rynchops niger | reverse complement strand
GGCAACAAGGGCACATTGTTGGCTCATGGATAATTTACTGTCTACCAGGACACCTGACCTTTCTCCTCAGAACTACTTCCCAGCAGGTCCACCCCTAACCTATACTGGTGCTTAGCATTCTTCCTCCCCAGGTGCAGGACCTTGCACTTGCTTTTGTTGAACCTCATGAGGTTCTTTTCTCTGTCCAGGTCACGCTGGATGGCAGCACGGCCCTCTGCAGTGTCAGCCACCCCTCCCAGTTTGGTATCATCAGCGAACTTGCTGAGGATACACTCTGTCCCATCATCCAGGTCATTAATGAATATACTGAACAAAATTGGACCAAGTATTGACCCCTGGGGGACACCACTGGTTACAGGCCTCCAACTAGACTCTGTGCCGCTGATCACAACCATCTGAGTTCTGTCACAGAGAAGTTCCACTAAAGTTCACTGAAGTTCCACTAAAGTCATTTGGAACCACATGTGCTCAGTTCCCATGGCTGTTTCTACAGGAAAGACATAAAAGCAGACAAAGAAAAGAATCAGGAGCAAAGGAGAAAAGGGAGCAAGACAGGGTCTTGCTGTCTTCCAGACTCCCTCCTGTACAAGGGATACGAGGCAGTCCTCCTTCTAAGGAAACTCAAATCCAAATGGTGTCTGTCTTCTATTCATCTGTGTTGAGCCCACGTCAGATGATAGCTAGCCATAGACATCAGCCAAAAAGCTGCAGACACTGCAGTGATTTTCAGAGAAATTTCAACATTCTGGTCTGTCTCTTTCTTGTGCCACTTGTTCACTCTGCCTCCTCCCCCGCTTGCTGTCAGGGCAGCAAGTGTCACACTGCTTCTGTAAATTATTGCCCCCCTTCTCTGCCCTGCTGAAATGAAAAGAATGAGAGAAACAGACAGGGAGTAAAGCTAAGATAAAGAGCTTGCAGGAGAGAGAGAAAATGGACATACAAACAGTTTCTGCAGGCTAGGCGGCATGTGAACTGGTAACCAGGCATACTCAGGCTCTGCAGACCTCGGCAAACAAGTGAATTCCCACTGAGGCAACTCATTCACACTTCACCGTGTTACTTCTCTGTATACAAATACACACAGTTCTCTGACAGCAACCAGCCACTAGTCTGCTGTTTTATGAGAAACTGTTAATGCTCCCATGTCTTGGCTACTTCGACTTCAGCTGCAATTGATTTATACAGTGGCTACACACCATGGACCCCTATTGTCAGCGACTCCTTTGCTCCTGAATATAATTAAAAAATGTTTTATGAAAGCAGATAAGCAAATAATTTCAAGCCTCTTCCTATTTCCTTAGTTTCAGTAGCTCAGCTACATGCTGCTGATACAACAGAAAACTACTGGAAGAATCAAAACAATTCATTCCCCTGCAGAACTTCCAAACATTTAGGATACAGCAAGGTTTAAGATTTAAGAGTTTCTGACTATAATGAGGGGAAACCCATGCCTAACAATGAAATAATTTCCAGAGATTTCCAAACAGTACCTAAGATGCATCAGCCAGAGGGCAGAAGCAGCTTTTAGAGACGTATTATCTTTGTTTATAGTAGTTTTTCCAAGGATGAGAAGTCTGTAAATTGAGTTGACAGAATTCTCGCTTTTAGTAGCGTTTAAAAAAAAAAAGAAAAATCTTAAAAGCTAAGAGTTTGCTGATGGGGAAGGCTGAGATTTGTTTTAATTGTAAGATTTAAGCTACAATAATTTAGTGTTGCAGATCAAGGCTGCACAGGTGTTTTCATATTTTTTTATCTTAGTTTATATTAGGAATGAACAAATAATAACTGGAAAACAAATGAAAGGAGAATAAACATTACACTTTGCTTCTTTCAGAGCTGTTTTCAGGTACAAAGCTTTGGTTCATGCTGTGCTGTTCCTATTTTAATCAGTCATTAGTTTTTCTTTCCTTCCTATAAAGATACAGAGAATAGACTGACAACTACCAGTAAAACAACTTGTCAAGCTATAGAGGGAGGCCTGACTAGGAAAGTCAGTAACCTCAGTGGAAGCTGCACCAGTTCAGAGAACATTGTAACATTGACAGCACAACCGATTTGAACAGGGCTTCAGAAAAGATGCAGGCACCAGTAGCCTCAAGAAAGTTTCCTGAGATTTCCATCCCTAGAAAACAGCACTGTGGGGAGTTTCTGACGAATTGGGCGTCAGGGCTAGCACAAAGGCAAAGAACAAAATTTACTAGTTGCCATATGAGCTCTTGTGGACTCTGCACTTAACGGATTTGATGTTGAGATGGACAAAAACAGGTACAATAATTTCTATGCACAACAGTTACAGTTTTTACAGCTTATTTTTTAAAGCTTCTCTTAAGAGGACGAAAGACAGAAAACTAAGGATTTGGAAAGCAAGTTTTCACTGTAATTTATATGGTTTTCTTCAGGCAAAACTCTGTTTCCTGTTACAGTCACAAAAAGCCCAAGTCAGTATGCAGGAGCAGTGACAATTTACTCTCCTGCCATATCGGAGAGAACTCTTTTTCTTTATTTGTATTTCCCTGATGGCATTTTGATTATTCAAAACATGCAGCAATGTATTGTACAGGAAACAAAATAGATCTAAAGACCATTCTTTCAACTTTCAGGATGAGTACAGATTTTCTCTTCTGGGAGTAGACCGTATTTGTACAAGCTGTAAAGGGAACTGTTTCTTCTGTATTCTGAGTGACCAATATAACTCATTTTAATATTATTTAAGTATTATGTCCTTTATCAACAATATTAAACAGCAAAATAGGGTTAATCATCTTAAAAAAAATCTCCTCCCAGCAAACATATGCTATATACACACAATACATACCCAGGACCCTCCCCCTCTAAAAATACATGCTTGTTCACAGTAGTGACTATGAAATCAAACTAACCAGGTTGGCAACGTAATCCAAAACTATTTGGTCAATCTTCTTTTTTCCTACATACTGTAGATGTCTCATAAGGTGATCCTTTAGCTGAGCAACCATCTAGGAAAAAAAGCCAACAATTCAGTGTCCCTGTGATATCTTCAAAAAGATGCAAAAGCTCCAGCAGGTGCAGGGCCTGACCGATAGGCATTAGCACAACAAAACGTTCCCCTGTTACAAAAGCCCAGTTCAGAGTGAGATCCCAAGCAACCATACAATCTTGCCAAATTCAATAGCAGATCTCAATAGTCAAAATTGTTACTTGGTGCAAATTCAGTGAAATGAGTGCTAAGCTGAAATTTCAATGACACCAAAGAGAAAAAGCTTACAATTCTTGCATCTCTCTGGGTGAAGCCAAGTGAACAGGGTGAAAGGAGGGTTTTAACAGGAACTTTGCATCCTCAGAATATAAGTATTTATTACATACAAATAAACCTGAGGTATTTTACAATGGAGAAAACTAGCACATACAGTTTGTGGCAGTAGCCAAGAACCTGAGAACCTCAGTGATTAATAGCAACTACAGGTTAAACATTAATTGTTATCATACAGTCCGTGCCACTCCCTTTCTGAAACATTCTCTGACCTCACCTAGCTTCTGATGGCAACTCAAGTCCATGCTGCTTAATTCCTGAGAATTACTATGAAGCATTATTTGTTTCAGCGAAAAAGTGAGGCAAATAAAATTTGTCTTAAGCAGTTTACAAGTAGATGAATCTCAATGTCAGGACAGCAATACAGATATTGGGAAAGCATAGACAAAGGATAGTAGTGACCCTTTTTTTGGATCTCTGAATAAACTGCAGGAAAGGAATGTAGAGGAGCTTCAGAGAATGAGAGGCAGAACTTGGAAGCAAGGGAGTGGGGCCGCAAAGAATGAAAATTTGTCTTAGATTTGGACAGACAGGGCAGCGTTGATATGCTCTTCACAGACGCAGTGCTGAAACCTTCCAGTGAATGCTGTAGAGTTTTATTTGGTTTTAGTAGTAAGAGAACCAGAGATAAGTGAAGATGTGTATTTAGACAGAGGGAGCACAGGTAAGGATTTGGGATAGGACTTATTACCCAGAAGCATAAGGTTGGCAGATCTTTTGGGGAGATAATCAGTGAAAACATTGCAACAGAGGAAGGGATCTCAGAATAGCCACAGCAGTCCCAGAAATGAGGCAGAATAAAAAAGTGACAGTAAAAAGGTGTTAAAATGAGGAGCAAGAAGATCTGTGATGTTCTCTTTGAGGGAAGCAGTGGGTGGGGAATTCACCTATACATGTTTTAAGGATGTAAAGTAGCCCAAAAATAACTGACAGAATAAGATTAACTCCAAGGAGGATGGAATAACAGTCTTCCCAAATACCATACCAACCAACTTTCTATTGCTGTTTTTCCACTATGCCTTATGATATCATGACCTGTTAAGATGATATCATGACTATGAACTCTAAAACTTAGGAATAAACTTGTTTGTTCCGTAGCTACTCTGAGTGAGCTTCCACTCAGGGCTGGAACTTACAAGTTTTGTACTCTTTACATTTATTGAGGTTGTGCGTCCTCTAGTGCATACTGTGACAAAAGCACATACCAGTCCCATTAGTAATTGCTGCTGATAATCTTCCTCTTGAAAGAGAGGTATTAGCCTTTCCTCTGAAATAAACAGAGCAAGAATCATTCAGGGACATGACACTACAGAAATACCATGAGACTTCAACCAGCTTCAAAAGTACTTAGAAACATAAACAAACAACGAGAACTTGTGGTTTGATCTACTCACCTACAGAATTAAGATAGTAAAGAATCAAGGACTGCATGAGAGAACTGAGGAACAGAAAACAGTCCTGTATCTGCCATCTTCTCCCTCAAGTGCTTAACATTGAGCACAGAGGAACCCAAGCCTGTCACACCACTTTACACTTATTTGCATTACTCTCTTCTGTGATATTTAAGAAAGAGTTATCACAGTGTGGTGATTCAGTAGAAGCAAAGAGGCAAGGACAACCTTCTGGTAACAGTGCAAATGCATATTCTATTTAGATCTTGTCACTTACAAACAAACAAGTTAAAACAGCTGCACAGGTTTTGCAAGGAAATGGCTAGACAGAAAATAAATACTCCTCAGGATCACTCCCACCTTCCTGGTTCTCTCCCATGGTCTGGCTGCTTCTGTTATTCAGTTTTGCAGACCACTATGTAGAAGAACTCTATTTTTCTAACTAAATAGAAGGAGGTTATACTGAAATTTAACACCCTGTATTTCCTAATCAGTGCTTCCTGTCTAGTAACAGCAAAGGAAGAAAAACAATCTCCTATTTCATCATGTAGCATAAAATCAAGTCACCATTTTTACAGACCCAAGCGCTAAATTGTTACGAAGTTCTTTCCAGACATCTTTGCTCACCTTGAAATACGTTTACTCCACCACTTAGCAGCACAAAGACCTGCATTGCTTGATTTTAAAGGACCTGAAGAAAAATCTACAGGGAAGATTGATGCTTATTACTGGCTGGCAGCTATCCAGAAGTTCTCTAGTCTCAGTCAAACATCTGACTTCTTTATCAATAAGCACCTTTGGAAAACATGAACCTGAGGCTTGTGAAGTCATTACAAGGTCCCTCAAAGTCAGAGCCCATAGCAATAACCAGCAGCGGCATGGATGACTTCTGTTAAGGGCTGAACGCACTGAAAATTCTTCGTAATAAAATGAGTGAGCAGTACTTAGATCAGCATAATTTCACAGCACACAGTGGCAGGGCACATAGAAGGCACTGATGTGTGAACAGCAGGAATATAGTTTACTGCTAAATTCAGTTTTACTTACTTATAACAGAGAAACTGAGCATCACGAAATCTCAAGTCTTCCTGGCCTAGGGAAATCAATTATGTCTGCTTTCTCTTCACCATGTTTTTCCACCAGCCACAATCTCCTACTCTACACAAGTTCTAGAGTTGCAAAGGCAACTGTAAGTGAACAAGACTCAACAGTAACATGATGTCATTGGTATTCTGCTCCAGGAGAAAAGTCCCGAAGAAGAAATCCTTCGGCAGACAAAGGTTTACTGCTTATGTTGTTAGATTCAATATAAAGTAGGGTTTTTTTCAAGGGTTTCCTAGTCAGTGTATGATCCTACCATTACTATCATGGAAAAAGTATTCCTCTAATTTAATAACTGCTCATCTTAATGCCTCAAACTTTTTAGTGCTGAAAACACATACAGCAATTTATTTTTAGCCAACAGCAGCTACATGGAAATATTCCAATAAACCTCAGAGCTAAGGCCTACACCAAGACAAGTTTTACTTACCAGAGTCCCAAGTGTCCAGATGAGAAAGCACCCTAGGGTTTGAAACAAAAATCAGCTTTTTTCATAGGCATTACTCTAAAGGATTTCATAAGAACATTGAAAAGCTTAAATGACCCTTTAGTCTTTCAAAGACAGCTAAAAAAGTCCAAGAAGTGTATATGTAACTACATGTAGTAAAGATAATAAATAGCATTAAAAAATATTCTACCTGTCTAGGTTGCACAAGAATAACGCTACATGTCTACCATAAATTCCCTAGCTCTAGAGGCCTGGATATTTCGATCATGCCGTAGTGATTACAAGGACTCCAATAACTGTTTTTCAGCTGGATAATTTCCTTTAAGATATCTAATTAGATACCTAAACAACTATTTAAATGGCACGTTAAGTCCTTCAACATACTTCAGCGAAATAAGAAAAGGTAAATATAATAAAAAACAGTACCTACTTTTTGGCATTTTCAAAAATATTCCTCAAATACGCTGTCGTTTTTCTCTCCTCTCTCTGGTTTATAAAAAACAAAAATCCCCAAATGAACAAGGTAGAAGGCCAATTAAAATACTCCCTAATAAAACACAGATGAGAAATGAAGCTGCTTTTCCCTCTGAATGGAAATAATGCACAGTGGGGCTTCAACCCACCTTCCAACTATCCATGCTTATAGACACTCACACACATCTAACCTACATGACACTACAGGCACATGCAAGCTCTGCTTTTGTTTAGTTTCTCATATTAGTAAAGTAAAATATAAGTAAAATGACTGCAAGTCTTTGCACTTACAATCAGATTCCCATTTCTTTATTCTCAAAATAAAAAAAGGCAACTCTTCTGTGTTTGTCTTTAAAAACATCCACTTCAGAGGCAGCTCTGGAGAAGGTTTCAGTGCATGCATATTTACCTCTTCTGAAAGGTTAAGCCATTCCCTCCTGAGCACATTATTGTGGTAATGCAAGTGTGGCTCTGCATACTTCGCACTCTCCAAGTTTGAGTTGAGTTTCTCCCAGAACCCTTTGGAGTTTTGGCACTGCAAAGTATTGCAGGGAAAGCATGAATAGAGGCTGCACTCTTAAAGAAATACCTAATCACCCTCCCACTAAGTGATTTGAAAGAACTGTGATTAATGTAGCTTCATAACAATCTAAGTGAAGAAAGTTAAATAAAAGCAGTTACACTGTTTTTTTTCCCCCCAGTACTTTTATTTCCTTGATTTGACAGCAGGGGTAGCACTTAATTGAGGTCGATTTGGTGCCTGTAATGCAGATACCTTGCCACGTTAAGATCCTTTTAAGTTACTGGGAAGCAGTAAGTACTTCTAGGTCATAATTCGTCTGACCTATTTCAGATGTTTGGGATGGGAAGAACTGCCCCACAGACTACACTAGCTATATTGTCTAGACTCCTGCTGACTGTAAAAGAAGCCTTAGGCAACTGACTTAAATGTAAATGTTTACGTTGGTCAAATAAATCCCATTCTGGGTTTCTAGTAGTTCCAAATAGAGGAACACCACCATGACCCCGGCAGCTGCAGGCTGACACTATTTTCAAGCTGCATCAATACTTACATTGCAAACACCACGTTGCCAGCTTCAAGTAACAGTGCCTCATCCCAGAAAAGAAACAAAATCCAAGCATTTCCATAGCAATTCTAAATCCTTTGACTCTAATGCTGAAATTAATTTAAACTCAGCTGTGAACAGGCAGGAGGAGAAAAACCCAAAACACACACACACTGGCTTCCTGAGCTTGTTCTTGGACTGGGTATAAAGATTTGAAGCTGCTGTTTATAAAGGGCAAATGATGTGATCATTGCTGAGGAAGAGATGAGATTAAGGCAATTCTTTTTGGCAGTTTTAAAAAGCAAAGAGATGGTACTGGCTGTTCTTGCCCCCCTTTATATACATTTACCTTCCCATACAGACATTATAGTAGTGACATTGGAAGGAAAAGAAGTTTGAATTCACAATATTACTCCATCTTGCATTAACATGTTGGATTTTGCTTCCTCTCCCCTACTTTTCTACAATGACAATAACTTTAGAAGAAAACATCAGAAGCCTTTAAAACCACTTCCTACTATAAACTACAATTTGCCAAGGAAAATAAATTGCAGAGACTCAATCCTGCCAGCCACTTCCCTCTTGCTGCCAGTGCTGATTGTCGCTTTATTGTTGTAGCTGCAGCAGAGAAAAAATAAATCTCCCTTTTTGCTTCACGTTAGTTATATCTGGCAGCTGGAAACTAGGAGTGCATATGGCACCATATGTTCACCCTGCTGGAGCTAACTAAAAAGATCTACAACCTATTGCTGCAGTATGTTGCCTAAGTGTTACCAATATGAAACCAGAGAAATATCAAGAATATAGTGTAAGGGTATCATCTAGTGACCAATTTATGCAACTGCGACAGCACCACCACTGCAAAATTGCATTCAGGCCACACTGGATTTTGTTTGATGCGTGGCAGGGAGGGAAGCAAGACAGCAAGTTTCTTTCATATATTGAGCCTGTAACAGGAAGTGGTAGACTTCAGAATTAAAAGCAGACACCGCTGAAAACCTGCACTGTATTAGATCTCATTAAAAAGTTGAAAGTTTAAAATCACGGATTATTTTAATTAACTCTGTTATTTCTTGAGGATCAACAGGGCAAGGATTAGAAAGAAAAGGCTTCTTCGTCTTCGGTCTTGTTTTATTTTGCACACATTTCTAGAGAGTTAGGAACTAATACCTAAGCATGAACACCTAAAAGACATTGTATTACCAGAAGTCAAAGCAAGGCCTTACCAGGTTGCAATCCATGAAAAGCTCCCACGAAGCCTTTCATAGTGTTATTTTAACCGAAGACAAAGAGAGCTCTCTGCTATACCCCTTTGAAAGGGTGCAGGGTGCCAATGACC
This sequence comes from Rynchops niger, assembly GCA_013400035.1. Classification (NCBI taxonomy): domain Eukaryota; kingdom Metazoa; phylum Chordata; class Aves; order Charadriiformes; family Laridae; genus Rynchops; species Rynchops niger. The sequence continues at coordinate 19,876 of VXBH01008785.1, read as the reverse complement.
TTTACGAGGCACATATGCTCTCCCTGGGAACTGTAGTGCTATGTCTCCCAGCAGTGAAGGTATTCAGAGAGAACTACGTAGCTGCACAGGCAGCTACTCCTTAAAACATCACTCTTCACCCCAGCAGCTCAGCACAGCACAAGGGAGAGGCTGCCTTTTCCTGTGCTGATCTCACTAACAACTGCCTGCACTACACATCTTCACCCTTCTCCTGGACTTCCTCCTATTTTTTTCTTCCCTTCTTCCTCCCGCTCCTTCCTTCTCCCCTTCTGATCAAGGCTATTTGCACCCCTTCAAAAGTTTGATTTCTGTATTTAAAAAGGGGAAAAAAACAAAACCAAAAACAAAAAACCAGACTCTCATTAATATTTTTTTTTGTGAATATGAACACAGCCCTCCCAAAGGCTCTCAACAATTCATGAGCTTGAGAACGCCAAAAAGCTTCTCAGAGCAGCAATTCACCATTGTTTCTGTGAAGTGCCATAAAATCTCTGCAAAAGAAATACTACTTATAGGACCAGATTTGTCACCGGGGTCTGACTTGTGATGCCAACGACACGCAACAACTGAAACCCCAACAACCGACCAGCTGAACTCAAGCTAGGGTGGGTTTGTGTCACTGGAGCGGTACAAAGCCACTAAACCTTACCCTATGTATTATCATCTTTATCCTCACACAAGAATCAGAGCAATTTGCAGTCAAAAGTAGCAGGAAATATTTGTCTTTAGTTCAACTCTGACCTTTTCAATCTGTTTAGGTTTCAGACAGAAATAGGAAATGAGTTCCACAATCAGGAAGTATAGCTGCTAAAGGCATTTGCCCCTAGAGGGTTGAGGTTCAATCTCAGACAAATTAAAGGCCTGCTAACTTTGACCTCAGTGAATTAGAAGGATTATCTAGCAACAAATTTTCTCAAGATCTGATTTTTTCCCAGGTGTCCCAGCTCTCATGGCAGCCTTCCCAAGCAAAGCCTTATTCTCTGACATCAGTCATCTGAATCTGTAGCAGCACAGCTGTGATGCTGTGTTGTGGAGTGAGCAAATGGTAATAAGCACTGGGGAGGAAACAGACCCTCACCTCTTTAAAGTGCTATGTGAAACGATATTGTCATGTATCCAGAGTCTACTTCCATCTGTTGCTGGTACTGTTGGGTTCAAGCTCTGACTCTTCACATTAGCCCTCCACAACAAGCTGTTTATTAAAAGCCTCTTTCAGATTTTGTAGGGGAATACTTAAGAAAATGTCAAGTATTCCTCTAAACTGGAGCTGAGGGAGCAGAACGGAAGATGGGAAGAATCGTTCATGTTTTTTTCAGTGGAAAGTACAATTTCCTACCCAAACAGTGTGGGCTCTCCCCATCCAGCTCACTGCCTTTTCCAGGCTGTGCAGGAATTTGTCTAGATTTAGGCAGCCAAAGCCTTGACATCAGTGTAATCACAGGATGCTCCAGACAAAACGAGAGGGTCATGAACCACTAGTACCAGCGGCAGCACAATGAAAGATCCCTCAAAGTGGGTATACATAGGGATATGTTAAAATCCTACACATCTGTCATGCCAAGTTTGCCTCCAGTTAATGAAGTCATGAAATGAAGACGTATCAACAAAATCTAATAAGAATTAGTTCTTGGAGGACCTTTACTGTTAAATGGAAGAATTCTCTTCAGAAAAGGGAAAACACATACATCTTTGAGCTAGAAAACATCAGTCAGAATAGCTGGTATTTTAGTAAATGCATAAGACATTTCAAACAGCACAATTTTGTATTCACCCCTATTTTTGGATAGGGCTGTGGGGACATTGCTTCATTAGTATTTAGTACACGCCCACTCCACCAAAAAAACCCCTCCTAAGCTGCAAATATGGAAGTGGTTTTATACTGGAACTTACCTCTAACACAGGTAGAGAAATAATGTCTGTTGCACATGTTACTCCAGGGATAATCTATAAATACAGACAAATTATAAGAATATAAATCATTTACCATAAAACACGGGCCTGTTTGGGTAACTAAGTAAATCTCCATTACCAGTTTCCTCTATGAAACTAGCTATCTAGGCAAAACTGTGCATTCAGTTTTGACAAAAAGAAATATGGAAGATGTTTCTCTCGTTCATCTCATTTAAAAAATACAACACATTAGAACAGCATCAGATCAGAGAAACTAAAATAAGCTATTTGCTCTAACTGTAGGGTCTTGCCTAAAGTTACTTATTTTACTTCTGCAAACTTAAGTCATTAATCTTAAATCTACTGATACTGTTTGTCTTGGAAATAACTGCATGATTTTGCTGGTTAAATATCATAGAATCCCAGATATCCAAGACAGAAGCCAGATGGAGAATTTACCCTCTAGTGACCTAAAATAACAAATCTATTTGTCCCTTTAGACAGAAGAACGCATTTGAAAAGTTTTGCTGACAATCTGATTTTGTATTAGTTATAAACCCCATATGAAAAGCAATAAATTAATACCTCATTATGAAAACTGAGATATTTAATCTTCCATTCCATTATAGTAGCTGTTCTTGTTTCATAAATGCTTTTATTTGTTGACAAAAGATAGGACTCATGGAAGACGCCACTAAGGTTAAGACTTGACCAAATAAAATGGGCATAAAGACAGATATGAATTTAGAGCACATCTATGAAAAGGCAAGGCACACAAGTTAGAGGTTGTATTAAAGGAGAAAAACAAGACTCCCCTCTAGCTATTAATTAAAGTACCAGCTGTTATCTTACCCCAATCCAGTCAAGCAGTGATGTGTAGGGCAAGAGTTTATCCAGGTTGTGAGTTTCTGGACACATTCTGCAGTACAGGGAGGCTGAATGCAACATAAAAAGATTTATAAGGGCAAGATTGTATATGTTACCAGTTAGCAAGAGTAGGCTTCACAGTCAGTTCCTTATCTAACTCTTTTCTAGGGACTGCTGTCTCTGAAACAGCTTCCTCCATGGTGGAACTGGTCCCATTCTGTGCACAAAAGGAGGAAGAGAAGTCCAGATGGCTGCAGGGCCGGGTCAGCTGCTTGGCTACAGCTCAGCACTGCAGGGGTCCTTTGTTCAAAGGCTGAGGGCACAGGACATGCACCGGCCAGGCTGAGGAATCAGCTATTAGAAGAGAACATCATGATATGCCAAATCCTTATGAAAAAATGCTTTGGGCTGGGCTAGACGAGATTTGTTCCTCTGCTCCTGTCTCAATTATTTACATCCCAGATATCCAAGACAGGAGCCAGATGGAGAATTTGCCCTCCAGTGACCTAAAATAACAATAAATCTATTTGTCACTTTAGACAGAAGAATGCATTTGAAAAGTTTTGCTGCCAATCTGATTTTGAGAGATCTATGTATCTCCTAAACTACTGATATTGTCTCTGACACCACAAAATGCAGGTCTGTTAACATAAATCATAGCCAAAGAGTTTGGAAAGCAGAGAGTCAGTTGGTGATGTTGTGCCTTCTCCTGAAGACACAACTAGAGCATGCAGGAAAAGAAGTACCTACCAATGATAAATTCTTGAATGGGGTCAAAAGAATGACACGTTGACAGGTTCTCAGAAATCCACCAAATAATCTGTCAGGATGAGAACAGGGGAGTTTGTCAAATCTCTCTGTTCAAGCATGTGTTGTAAGAGACCATCAAAACTCTGTTATCACCTAGCATGAGGTAGTGATTCAGAGATAAATGTTTTCAGGATAGCCTTGACCAATAAAGCAGTTTGGGCAGTCCAGCTGATGAACCTCTTGTCACTGCCAAAAAGTACACATGAATCAGGACTTTTCTTCTTTTGCTGATATCATTCATGCCCTGACCCTGCTTTATGTAAGACATCAGTCACTGAAAAAACTTAGAGAAGGGTCTTTTCCCACCTGCATTTCCAAGTCTTCTGTGTGTTGGAAGTGCAACAGAGCACAATGTAGAGCTGCCAATCTCTCGCTGTCTTGTTTGCTGTTCTGTAGGAACTGTAGTAAGGCACTGTCACTGATGTTTATGGCATACATACTTCCTACGCAGCAATCTAAGACTGTTGATGTGAGTGGGGATCGGATGGAACAGTTTTGCAATGTGTCAATTCTTGCATCCTCACCTGAAGAACATTGGTATGAGAATAAAAAGGACCAAGAGCATAAAATTTGGCTGCTAACAGTATTTTCTCTTAAGATGCCCAGGCCCCCAGCAGTAAGAAACAGTCTGCCTCTTGTACTAGCTGCCCTGGTATAATGTTGAAGAGGATGAAGGAGGATGGTACTGGCTAGGTAAAGGAAGTCCATACTCAGTTCTCTCCTTCCCTACTGCTGAAACAGAGAAGCTGTACAGATTTGAGGCTCACAATGCTGTCGTAGGGCATGTCCTGTGTCCTGTACACAGGATGGAACAGAGCAAAAAGCTAGTAATAGAGTTACAACACTAGAATTAGCACCTAAGCATATTGGTACAGTTCACAACTGCTCACATGCAGAATCATGACACAAACTTGTCGCTACTTCTATTGGTAGACTTCTTATCATCAATCCCAATGGCCAGAACAGAACAGTTATGTTCTATGATTACTGATTGAAGCATCAGATCAAACCCACTTTTACGATAGTACTAAGGTTCACCACCACAGCAGGATTCCAGACCCTTTGCATCAGAAAAATCAGGTCCACCATACAACAGTGATGCTTTCCACTCATTTCTAGCAGAACAGTATTTCATTATCTATATATAACAGGTATTAGCTTCCTGTGATGCTGCCCCTGCACCAGTTCCCACTACTTACCTCTCCTTCACCCAATCAGAAGACCAGGTATCTGTTTTCAAACAAAGGACCCCCACTTCCAAAAATAACCCACTTCCCATAAAGACACGTTTGTTGGAAATGAAATAACGTGCCTCTCAGATGAGACTCTAAATCAAATTGCATCAGCCTGATCAGGTGAAGGAAACACAGATTTCCTCTCCCCACACCCTCCAAACACACACATTTAGAGCAACTCAATTGGAGGAAGGAAATGTAAAATCAAATTTACATCTCCATGTGAAATTTGAGAACAGCATAGGACTGAGGAGCATGTGCAAAGATGGGGGAAGGGAAACTATGAAACCAAGGCAAAGAATTTCAAATTCAGTGAAAGGTCTTCTTCCATTTCATAACAAGCTAGAAGTACGTAACAGATGAAGTATGAAATGTCACTTCAGATTCTCTTTTTAAAATGGAAAGTGGCAAAAATGCCATTCTTTTTTCAATCTCTGTCCTTCTTCAGAACACTGTGCAATAAAGCAAATGTTGAGAAATACAACTGTCACATCAAGACATTTGAACAAGTTTCCACTACAAGAATAAAATTACTTGAAGCAACAGTCCTACTATACCTGTCAGAAACAAACTATAGCACAGCAGGTCAGGATGCTGAATATTCAGGAGGTGCAGGAACTGGCCAGGCAAATAAGCAGCCACATAATAGTCTATTTAAAGAAATAACAGTGGTCAATTTAGCACTCGTTCACTTATTTGCTTTAAGAGGCTGTTTCACATGATTCTCATCTTGGCCCACTTCACTCTGATGGAATTGATTATATCTAGGAAATATAAAAGGATTTAATTAAAAGCTCCTGTTATGTTAACACAGGAAACACGAGCAATACATTTGGGTTTCCAGGGGAGGATTCAAGAGCTTGAGACACTCAAGAACTCAGCAGCTGATCTCCAGAGAAGATTCTGAGGCAATTTCAGAGGAAGTTGCTTACTAATAGTGAGGTATTGCAGTAGCAAATGCCAGATACAAAAGTTGATAAAAAAAAAAAAAAAATAAAGCAGCAAAATAACTCAACTACTTCAAGTTGAGAAAAAAACCAAACATCCTTTCCTTCTAGAGAATGGTTAGCCATTTGTCTCCCTACTGGAGACAGAGAATGGCAGTCACACAGGGAAATAACACAAGTAACTTACCAAGATTCATAAAAGCCACTTCCTTCAATTCTGTTCTTTCTAGAGAAACTGTAAAAGTTTTGTTGTAACCTAGGGAAAAATAATAATATTTTTAAAAAACCCAAACAATAAACACCATCTGTTACAAGCCAAGTGTGACTTTATAGCTAGAAACTTCAGCAGTGCCAATACACCCTAACAGGGATATTTTAGACTGGTTTACAGGCTTGTCTGCACAGACAGATTTACTTCATCCTAAACAGAGTTGCGGCATACTTAGTAGACCTGCACCCACACAATGCAGTTCTTTAGTATGCGGAAACTGGCCATGCACTGCACAGCCTATGTTTGTGTTTAAAGAAGCATTCCACCCAGAGCAAGCTTGTGGTAAAAATACCTCCCCCCCAAAAAAAAAACCCCAAACATAAATCCTTTATGTAGCTGTGCTTCACATTTGGGTGATCCTTCAACTGCTTTAAAGAGTTTCCGGTTTGTTTGTCTGCATGCCCTATTACTGTAATTTAGTTCAGCTCTGTTTAAACATAGGCTAATTTCAGACCCACTGTGTTTGCATGGGCTTTACATCAGCACAGCTGTTATTTTATTCTAGACTTGCACCATGCTTCTGGCATCCATTAAGAATGACATGGAGACCTCAAACTTCCTCAATCTCTGAGAAAAGCTGAAGATTAACTAGGCAACAATGACTGGCCTCCAAATGTCCATGCTGCAATAGCCTAAAGGCTGAATGGTGTCATGATCAAGATGCTGCTTAATACTGCATGAAAATTCCAGATAAGACAAGAGATCCACAGTTTACAAGACCACCAAGGAAAAAAGCAGATCATGAGCCATGCTTCAGCCACTCATCCAGGACTTTAGTTCCTGACACTAGCAGAGAGATATGCTTTATCTACGCTGCAAAAAAAAGAAATGAGACCTGCAAGACCAACAGCAATGCTATAGATGAAGGGATATCTAAAACAAATAGTTTCTCACACAAGATACTGCCTGAAGTTCACTTGCAATGAGTCAGTATACCGATCACTACCCTGTTACTTGCCAATGCAAACACATGCAAGCTCATACCAGCACTGCAGAATACACCTGCAATATTGTCACTTTTGTGTTTATGCTACATCAAGTGACTGTGGGGACCTGCTTTAACAAGGGGAGGGAAGCTTCCTTCTGAGTTTACAGATACTGCAGCACAGACTGAACTCCTTATGTGTCTCCAAAGTGTGGCTTATGGACCTGATATATCGCTGCTTCTGTGGGTCACCTCAGGATCAGTCTTAAAATTCTTTTGTATGACTGATGAATTTTACATGAATCCACAAACAGCTCTGCACCAAACTACTCAATTCCAGGAAGGTCATTTCACATGCAGCTGGTCAATGCCACTGCATTTATCCTCAATTTCTTCCTAGTACAGATAGGGATGTACAAGGGCCACAGCTGGTTCCAAGCAACGCAACCACCCTTCAGCTACATATCAAGTACATCTCAGAAAATCAGCCCTTCATAAAAATACAATGCAGAGCACTGCCACACCCAGAATGGTCTTTTCCAATTTGTTAATGCCTTCAAGAACACAAAAATGCAGTTCATTCAACCCCACAATGTTCCAGCAGCAAAGCAACATGGTAGTGCAGGTCTGACAGGTGAAAAGGTCTCCTGTCACAAGAAAGAAAACAAAGTAAAACAGAGGTATGTTGTCTGCTTGAACACAAGCTTCTCAATTGAGAAAAGATTAGCCCCTCTCCTCCATGTATCAAATGAGAAAGATCTTACTAATGACAAGTTCTGCTCTGAACAGAACAATGTTCTTTATTGAAGAAAAAAAAAATTAGGTCTTAAAATTAAGAGCTAGAGCACCACTTACACAGCAACTATTCTTACAGTCAGTGGGAGTTGCACCTCTTGCTGTGAAAATGACATGTTGAACTGGAACTCTAAACAGACATTCAAGCTAAGAGCTCTTGGCTCTATTTCCCATACAAATGCCTTATGGCCTAAGTACAACACACCTGCAAGCTCCCACAGATTTCACTGATGTTTGTGTTCGGCATGCCAGAAAGTCTGGCTAGAAATACGGGACCAAATTAATAGTCACAAGGCCACTGGTTTGAAGCTACTCATTCAGCATCAGGCAGGAAGTCTACAGCAGGAAAGTCAACTTTGCAGCTAAAGGCAGTTGCTGTCTTTGAACACCAGCCACAGTAGTTTATTGTCCGCAGACTTTTGATAGTCATTTGTCTTGCAAGGCATTCTGTGACTCTTTCAGCAAAGTGACATTCTCCAAAATAAAGCATGACTTAACAGGTTAATCTTACCTTTATGTAAAAAATATACGGAGTATCTTATTTCACCAGGAATATCAGAGGGTAGACTACAACACACACACAAGCCTCCTAAAAAGACAAAAAAGAAAAAGAAAATTGACTTGTCCACCTGAATACCTAGACATCTATAGACTGCACAAAACTAAAGCAAGACCATTTCAAATTAGAAACTAATCTCTCAAACAAGGTAAAGATTACAGAAATATATATTACATATCTCTAACCATCATTTACCTAGCAGAACAGAAAATAAGAGAGGCAATATGGCGCAATGGAAACCTGGGTTCTGACAGAGCCAGTTCTTCTCTTTGGAAATACATTTTAGCACTTCCCAGGAGAAATCATGTTTGCAGCCAGAAAACTGATCAAGCCTTTCTCTCCACAGACTGCCTCAACCTCTAGATGTTTTCTGTTTGGGGACTATCAAATATGTACAGAACAACATAGTAAAACAGTATGCTTGCTTTTTAAGTAAATTCATATTGTCAGCAGCATGATATGCTACTAGAGCTTTCTCACAATAGAAATGATAGTTACTTCTCCCCTTTCCATTCCAAAGAGACATTAATTCCTTTTTTTAGGAGAAAAGTCAGTCCTTGACACAACCTTATTTCAGACAAAGTACTCAGTGCAGGAATGCTCCCTCCTCCCAGCCTAATTCTAAATCAGACTGATAGACTGTTTTGACTCCACTGGATGGTGGCCCTCCCTCCATCTCTTATAAAAACTTTAATCCACTCACTCTGATGCTTTGGCAAGCTGCTTTCGCATTCATTTTAGAAACAGCTTCCAAACCACATTATCCCAATACAGCTAGGAAACCTGGTCCTCAACTATGACCGTTCACCTTTTACCTTTACTGAAAGCTTAT
>VXBH01008785.1:0-10694 GCA_013400035.1 Rynchops niger | reverse complement strand
AAAAAAAAAAAAAAAAAAAAAAAAAGAGGTAAACTAATCTTCTGTAAAAAAAGTAAAGGTTTATATATACAAGGTATACAGAAAAAGGCACAAAATAAAAGTTTACCTATACAAAGTATACAGAAAAGGCGCAGTACGGAAAAAGCACAAGTACAGAAAAAGCACAGCTACCAAGGTATTTTACTTGGTTGAGTGCCTCATACTTCAGGCCACAAGGCTGCACCATAGCTGTGATAACAGATATGGCTGAGGCAATTCACACTTCTGGGGAAGGCAAAATGTGAGATGCACTTTTGAGATGCAATTTTTTTTTTCTACTTATTCTTAGCTCATCGAATATTGTTTGATACAGTTTTGCTTGGATATTTGAGTCATTTAGACAACAGACAGGGCATTTTGCCAGAGCACTTGGCAACTTTCAGAGCATGCATGATTTTTAAAGTAGCAGCATCAGGACTTAAGAGGAAGATTGGAAAAGCTCCAGCAACCCACAATGCTGTTTTATTATCAACAGCTCCCTTCCAATACTGCAAATTTCTTTCTTGTATGCTGGAGGCTAGTGTATACACTGTTCTGCAAATTGCACAACATGCAAGTGAGTTTGTTCAAATTGAATTGTCAGTGGGTATATATGCAAGCTGATCGCAAAAACAGTGGCTATGGGGGACTACTAATAGGACATGCACCTTTCAACTCCAGCATACTGGTTCAAATGTTAACAAACTGAACTCTGAACAACAGAAAATAATAAAAGGTGCTTCATTAATAGAGACAGAAACATGACAGGCTCAGATCAGCAAGTGTCCAAGCAATGCTACATCTGATACCATCTTGGCAATCCCATTAGAGCAGCCAGAGTCTGAGAATATAAGACAAATTCCTTCCCCAACCTTACCAGTGCTCTCTGCAAATTAGAGTTTGGGGAGTGCTGATGCAGGGAAAGCTTGTTATCCTATGGCACCTATATGGTAAGTGTTTTATGCAAAGGCAGAATCAAGTCTTCTATACTGTCCATTTCAAAATAATTTGCAAACAGTAAGAACTGTAGCTAAATGCCACAAGGTGAGAAGATTCACATGAAGATATATTTGGATGGACTCTTTTCAGAAATAAAAGGGAAAATAGATCTCAATCACAACAAAGTAAAAAAAAAAAAAAAAAGGAAGTGTTTAAAAATTAAGTTCTACTCATACAGGGTAACAGCGAGTTACTAAATTCAGCAGGGCAAGGGAAACAACAATTACAACTCTGCCACTTGATAAATAAACATCAGACCACTGAAACAGCAAGAGTCTCCTATGAAGACATAAAGTTTTCCCTAAGAAACTTTAACTTCAAATTCCTCATTTCTGTTCATGCAGAACTGGAATACATAAAGCTGTACCAACATCTCAACATGGCATCCAACTGTCACAATTCAAATATGACTTTGCACAGGGCATTTTGTCTAATGGTACTGGTTTAGGAGTGACTTGCCTCACCTAACTTCAGCTATCCAAACATCTCTCATTTAAACTCTTCTATTGGAAATAAAGAAATATGGATAAAAGCAATCATCCTCTGGAGATGCCTATTTCTCTCTATAAATCTAGTCCATATGTTTAACTCTAAGGCAGGTAGTTAGGTGACAGTAATCCAGGGTTTCTGTCATCTTACTGCCTGCATTTTTTTTTTTTTTAAATGCCAAGCAAATTTAACTGAAAAGCACTTCTAAAGCACTACAAGAAAACATAACTGCCCTGTGTTCTTTAAATAACCAGTGAACTCTGGACATACAAAGTTAATTCTGAGACTTGAACTGCTTGATCTCAGCTGATCTAGAAGTACATGAGGGTTTTTATCTGGAGTCATTTTGTCTGTGCTGAGTATAAGGAACACGGCTACTTTCCTTCCACTGTGGAAGTTTGAGAAAGGAAGAGTGATTTTGTTCAGATTGGCAGTAGCCAATAATAGTTTTATGAAATGCGAAATTGAATGGAATATTCCATTTTGAAGTTATGCCAATTATTCTTTGCCAGAGATGTCCAAATGGTACAAATAGGGATATCAGCATAATTATTTCAAGCGATCTAGCAGTTCCACAGAAGGCATAGTCTGCGCCCCAAAGCACTTGCAGTCCAGTTTTCTAAATCACCACAAACAAGAGGTACAAAAGGGAATTTTAGTGCGACTACACAGTGTTCTTTGACAACTAGATATGGTATCAGCACCAAAACCATTTGCTTCAAACTGTCAGTTACTCAAGATGGGTTACGCAAAGTAATCCTGTTTTAAACAACATTCAATGAAAAGCCACGTACAATAATCTTATTTACTAAGTGCAATTATCAAATTATGTGTTTTACATTAAGCACAATGAAAAGTGCGTGTGAAAGGTTCCACACAGAATTTAAATACTGTGTTGTCAGATGGAAAAGAACATTTTCCTTTAGCATAATCAAACAGCAGCCTTATTGGAGGAAGACTGAATTTGATCCTAAACTAAAAGGAGGTGCTTCAATCTGAACAAATCCTAGAGAAGTATAGGTTTAAAAGGAAACATGTATATACAAATCAATAACATTATTGGACAGGGTGTTTGTATAAGAAATAATCCGTCTTGATAACAGAGAAAAAGTAGCCTAATCTACATTTGGTAGATAGAAATTTGGCTTTCTCTTATTTCTAATTCCTTTCCCCTAGTCTTTGTAAGCGTGCTGTCTGCCTTAGTAAGAAAAAAAATCCACGTAAGAAAAATTTATATCACTTGATTTGCATTAATGGTCATTTCAACACAACTGGCAAATACCTCAGCAATTCACCCAGGTGCATACAGCACGCCTTAAGTGAGATAGATGTAAAGCCACTTCTGCAACATGTCATATCCCTATAAAACTCTGTAGACTATTCAGAGGTTCATCAGATACAGTCTCTGCTTGTTCATATGGTCTAATTTAGAAGCTAAAAATGCAGGCATCTGTGATGAACAGATGTCTCGAGTCCGGTTTTTAAATAAAAAAGCTCATGGCATGCATTAGGATGCAGGGAGACTCCTAAACCCTAAAGGTTTAAGTAACATTTTCGGTTTAAATTTAAAGAATCGTATATATATACTGAACCCTTAAGTACCACATACTAAGTTTAGTATCACATACTTGGACCTTTTAAGTATTACATACTAACAGCAATATGAAGCTCTTAAGAGTGTGTATCACAGATGCTCTGTTCACACATGTCCACTCTGTAACACAATTATCTGCTATGTCAGATACACAGACAACAGATCTAGCCAAACCTTCCTTGAATTTACTTTCCAACACATTTCTGGTCAGCTTTAACATTAAATTGCTCTGATGTAATATACAACCATGCTTTGGTACCACCTGTGTTCTGAAACTAGCAGAACTACAGTGTGCTTAGACTGAGATATTTCACCACAAGCGCATGACACCAGTTCTTTGAACTTAGGCTACCCAGAAAATTTCTGGGTGACTGTTTTGTTGTTGGTGTTGATATATAAAACCCTAGGTACTCTTCAGCTCAACTTGGAACACGGCTTTCAGAGGATAAAAAACTTAATACGAAAAATAGTGCACAGTTGTCTTCTCCCTCTCCTCACAGTTACCTGTCAAGTATACTCTAAAGGAATAAAAATCTCACACTCATACAAAAAAAGGACACGAAAAATACAAATATATATAATGTCTTATGAAGAAATTTAGTAATCAATTATGATTACGCTGCATAATTACTAGTGGAGATCATTTTGACAATATTTGTATTTGTTCATTACCTGCTTTACTTGTAAAAACCTGAAGATTCAAAGATTTAGATGCAACATCTTGGTCTTCACAGTAATCATATCCAAAATTCACAAGTCTATGAGCAAATAAAGATCAATGAATAAATCACTTCTTCATCCACAGTGATTCATCACAACACCAAGATCACAAGAACAGTCACTGTGTAATCAAAATGTTCTCATTAAGTTATAATCAAGTGTTCTCTGATGCAAGTTAAATTAGGCTTTAACCAATCTGCTCAATGTTGTTAGAAATGCGAATCCCAAAACTGAACTCTTATCAGAAACCAACAATTTTGATTACACCTGCAAACTTCATATTCGCTTACTGCAGCACTGTCCAGCCATTCCTATAATTTGAAGTAAAAGCAAGTTCTGATGAAGTACTGGAAATTCAAACATGCATCAGACCTGAAAACTCAAAGGCTTTGCAGCCTAACTCTGCCATTCCTATGTCTGCAAAGCTACATTTTAATCTGCAATTAGGCACACTAATTTCAGCAGAAATACTTGACAAAGAAAGCACAAAAACCCCATTCACACGGAACTTCTTATACCATGACATTCTTTTTTCAGTTTCATGCTGCCTGTGCTTTAAGGTTTTTCATATCGTTAAAAATCTACAAGTCCTATTTTTGCTTTGCAGAGCACGCAACTGAAGACTGTAGCCAGTCTGCTTTGGCTTTTTTGTTGTTGGGTTGGTTTTATTGTTTGGTTGGGTTTTTTTTTCCAGAAAGGATTTTGATCCTGTAGGAATTTTCCCCTAGGTCTCCTGCAATAATTAAAAAAAAAAAAAATTATAGCATTGAGGCTTTTACAAGAGTTGGATTTTTTCAGTACCAACTGCAAGAGGATACACTGCCTGTTTAGGGGGACCTGCACAGGCAGCAGTAGGACCACGCTGAGCCTCCTGCATAGCACTGACACATCCCGAGAGACACAGTTCAGGCACAGTGGAACTCAACTACCTTCAGTTATTGATATCTGATCTAGTAGCTTTGGCCTCCCTTTTTATTCACAAAGAGAAACAGGCCCTTTCGGAATGTAAATTCAACTGACTGAAGATAGATGAGTATGACATGAATTATGAATGAGAGTCAGACCATCCTGACTAGTTTTTCCTCAATTAAAAGGGAGCCTTAAGGAGACAAACTCAAATGCAGTCGTGCACAGTAGACACAGATAGAATCAGACAAATCTTAGCCTTTGAAAGAGCAGGCTGCCTGGAAATAGCATGCTGGAGGATAAAAGGGTACAGGCAGTGTCTCATAGGCTAGAAAAAGGAGCTACTAGTCTGGTTAACTGCCCAGTAAAACATGTAACAGCAATTAAAAATGGAGAGCTTCCCTTGACAGGAATTTTGACATCACCACTACAACATGCCCAAGATTAAAAAAAAATTAGTTTAAATAGGTACAGAATACTCAGGGGGAGGATGGTTTAACCTCTTCAAATAATTTTTATAACTGGCACCAAAAGGCCGTCAGGGATTAAATCACGTTTTACAGTTGATCCTGATGAAAATGAGAGGAACTGGAGGTTTGGACACAGTGTTCAGATTCTTATGTTCCAGTACCATATAGGCAACTGCAAACAAAGATACTGTGGTTGGGACACAAGATTCACTTGGGTTTGTAAAACATTACCCCATATATTAAAAAGGAAAGCAAAACAAAACATAAAACCCTCTTACTTTAATTGTGTGCCATTTACAGAAATATCCAGGTGCGATTCCAGCTGTTAACCAACAACAAAAACAAACCTGTTATACAGTGAGGTAGGTATACCATGATTAATATTTCAGCTCAGTAAAATCTGTCAAACTCACATTTCGCCAGATTCAACATTTTAACAAAGTTTATTTATCTTCCTCTACTCCTTTCAGTCATCCCCAAAACCACAAAAGGGAGAGAAAGCGAGGGAGAGCGCGTGAGGGAGAGAAAGGGAAGGATATTTAACCTATTTAACCTCCTACATTAGAGCAAATTTCAGCCACTGGGACAGAAACCTAGTAACAATTACATGTTCAACAGTTGTAATTTTTATGTTCTGTTCTCTGTATTTTGGCCGGAACAGGTTTTCCTGTCTCGCTTAAAATTGACACAAATTTAGTACATGGTTTCTTTGTCTAGTGCATTTGATAACCCTGCTTTTCAATACTTGAGTATAAGATCTGTATAATACCACAAATGTCACTTCTACATCAGTATCTGTGCGATTCCACTGAAGTTACCTTACCATGGTGCAATTTGAATCTGACTGAATATATTCTTGAAAAGAATATGATGTGAAAAAAAAAAAAAAAAAAAAAAGGAAAAACAAAACCCAGTTTGCCTCTGTAAAAGTTCCAATAAACACACTGAAACAGATCTCTGTATCAGTTCTGGAACACAAAAATTACATCCAACTCAATAATTGTATAAAAAAAATACTAATGACTTACTATTGAGTTAAAATTTTCATCAGGATAAAACTGGACACATTTTAAAGTACTCCTTGATTCCTGGAATTAAGAGGATGTGTTTTGTAACTGATAAAATAGAAAGCATATCACACAGACTGAAAAGTAACTGGATACTCCACAGCATTCTACACGTTCAACCCATTTTGCCAACAGACATGCAGAAGTTAGGGGACAAAAGAAGACTTTAAAAACCACATATAACCCCCCACAATAGCACTATGACATGCTTCCTTCCTGTCCCAGATCATTATCTGCCAATCATCTATAATTGCGTGGGCCCCTACTTGAAGCACAGCATTACATGTGTCACACACACATTCTAGAAAGGTAATAAAATGTTTTCCATAACTACCTATATGGCAAAAAGAACTGTGTTTTATTTTGGTCAGTTCAAAAAGGTATCTCAGAAACAATACAGGAATATGTTCCACCATCACAGTTCATTTCCTGTTATTTCCTAACACGTATATGTTTTTGGTGGCTGAGTTAAGAAAAATCAATTTTCATTTATGTAGAATATATCAAGTGCAAATAGTCCCTCAGTCAAAACAAAAAGAAGAAAAAAAGAGTTTCAGCATTTCTAGCCAAGAACCTGCCTTCACTTGGTTACTCAGTAAGCGTACACAACATAATTTTAGATGTGAATTCTCTAGAACAGAGACATTATACTCATTGCAGTTTTTGGAAGATTTAGATCCTTTTGAAGAAAAGGCCTTTTTAAAGCCAAAAAAATCTAACAAATACACCCTTTTTTATAGAAACCACTGAGATCACCAGTCTTCTTGCAATTTACTATGCACAAATAGGAGCTAAGATAGGAGCTAAGGCAAGTCTGGCTTTTGCTTTGGGTTATATGAGGCAGGAACCAGACAGACTACTATAAAGAAAACCAAAATCACACTACTACTACCCCACACACTCAAAACTTTACTGTCACAAGACAGGCAGAAACAAAACTACTAGAACGACTTTCATCTCACCTTTGGAACAATGTAGAAGAGCCTTTGTTCCATCATATCCCATTGTGCCCAAATGAGATCATCTGCAACTCTGGTTCTTGGAAGCTGACCTGAGTTTTGTATCACCTAAAGGGAAAGAAAGAACATTAGAAGTCATCAAATAAGATCACGTAATAATGATTACACACAGTCAGTGCTTTAAAGAGAAAGGCAATGACAGAAGAGGTGCAAATACTTCGGTGTTTAGAGGGAATGTGTTACTTGCTAGCTGCACAAGGTCCACCTTTTTTGTGTGCAAGGTGCTCAGTTTGAAGAGTTCAAAAGCACAGTTTTCAGGATATACCTACTACTAAATACTCTCTTTTAGATTTCATTGCTTGCAAGAAATTCACCACTTAAGCTGCTCAAACTAAACAAAGAAAAACAGATGTCACTTTTCCTCACAGAGAAGGGCAGAGCAGTGAAACAGGAGTCACTTCAGAACCAGCTACATTAACTATTGAAGGGAGATGCATTAGCACCAAAAGGGATTTCTATCCAAAGTCTCAGCCACACGACGGAGAGTACTGGCAGTAGGGAAAGGGCTAGGACTGTGGAAAACTGTTGGGACTCTATAAATGCACTCCTGAAAGACATAAGGAGATTTCATGTCAATCAAAACAAATCTATCTGTTAGGACATTAGATTGATCTGTTTCTTCTGGTTATACTCTTAGTCTTTACTCCAATACTGTAGTGTAGCATATAAAACCTGTCTGCTTTAAAAGCAATGACAAACTTTGAGAAAACCATGGAAGACTTCAAAGTGACTGAAAATCAGGACCTTAACTTTTTCCTTCCAAGCCTACATTTGTCTCCATAAGGAAAACACTGGCTTTTGTGACACAATTCTTTACTACATTAGATATTTGTTTATTAGTAATAAGTCTTTTAAGCAAAACATAGACAATCAATTTGTTGAAGACAAATACATGTTAAAAACTGGAAAAAAAGACAAGGGGAAAGACGTTGGAGCATTCACAGTACTAAGAGTGTATCTAAGTTTCATGACTTCTGTTTGTTTTTTAAATGAATCCTTTACCTAGTCCCAGAAGGCAAAGTTAGGAAGGTGACTCTGCAAATATTTTTGAATGGTTTAAAAGCAAATGTACACTATGTTTTCTCCTAATTTCTAACGTACAGACACATTCAGCAACAACAAAAAAACCCCAATAAAATAAGTAACTTTCCTCATAGATTACATGGTTTTTCAGTCAACTTTGTGGTCGGCTGCATAAG
The DNA here is from genome assembly GCA_013400035.1 of Rynchops niger. Classification (NCBI taxonomy): domain Eukaryota; kingdom Metazoa; phylum Chordata; class Aves; order Charadriiformes; family Laridae; genus Rynchops; species Rynchops niger. Next base: position 2,213 of record VXBH01008785.1, on the reverse strand, counting down.
TTGCCATACTATCAATACTTCCTTTAATATATTTTGGGTTGCCCAAGGATAAAGCTACGAGAACATTTAGATAAAGTTCCAGATGTTAAATTTTCAATTGAAGCAAGAAAAACTCAAAACCCAAGATTTTTGAAGTCTTACCACTTTGTGTTCTTCTGCAACAACATGAACGTCAAATTGTTCAATATCTTTAAAATATATTAAAAAAATAGTTACAAACATATATTTTTAAATGCTTTTATACAGCTAATTAAACAACATCATACAGGTTATGGCCAGGAAAGCTCAACTCAGTGTAAGAAGAAACTTGTGATATCTGAACACAGGTGCCTATGCAGAGACCCAGATCCTGCTCCTTCCCTGAGCCGAGGCTGGCTCAGCCATACCACCTCATGGAAACAGCTCTTTGCCGACATCAGCGCAGCATCATCAGGAAGAGGGCTAATCGAAACATGCCAAACGAAGCCAAGGAGCACACTTACAAAGACACGCAGAGCTGCATGCCTGTGCCTGAGACTACACCCTAGCCCTCATTCACTTCCTAGCATGCATACCACCTCACAGTCCTTTCCCACACAATATTCCTAAAAGTTCTTGGTAGTTTGCTTGTGCGAAGGGTACAAGATCCATTCAGCAGCTGTTATAAATGTTTCTAATACAGTTCACAGCACTATGTGAATGTATCAGGAGGTGAACTCTGCCCACCTAACTCCAGGTACCTAAAGGTTGGTGTCTATCTTAGCAGAGAAGATGGGCGCCTCTGCAAAGATGGGGAAAAACCATCTCACTCTATATCAAGACTGAAAGGCAAGGATAAACAGCCATTTCCAAGTGCCCACCTCTATCCATTCCCTCCCATTAGATTAGGCTGAACATGCAAAGTTAGCTGAATCCAAGGAACTATTGTCCTATTCTTATCCCACTTGTTGTGTTAAATCACACTCCATCTCTTATAGTCAATTGATCTGTTTTGAATTTATATAGGTAGCTACAAAAGTCTATTTTGGATTTTTTTTAATACTAAAGATAACTTATGAATGCATGAACTAAGCAAATAATTGCAGTCAAAGCTGGTCATTCAACTAACATTGAAAAAAATTAAAACTGTAGTTTTCAAAAGACATTCAGAATATCTAGAACAGCTCACACCCTTCTTTTTTTTTTCCAATAGAGGTCTACCGAAAATATAATCTATAATGATTATCTTAAAGTAAAAGAACGATAATGGACTTTCAAAATATTAACTCACATTTATCTTCTGAAACTAGCAAGAGGCGACTTCCTGTAGAAGTAGTTCTGCCTTCAACTGGATAAAGAAACTACACAGAAAGTTTCACAAAAGTAAGTAAATAACCAAAGTAGTTTAGAACACTTATCTAAAGTGTTTTTCTTTAGCTGGATATTTACATTTTTTTAAATTAAGACAGGCCCACTAATGATATTTAATTAATAAAAATAGCTATTATTACAGACTAATAGTCACAATTGCTACAATTGCAAGCTTTGGGGGATTGAAGAAAAATTTTAATAAGTAGCCTTCATGTCAGAGAAATATTTTACATCAAACATTTATGAAGCTTCTTGGTTTTTACATTCTATGAAGAAAAATGGCACATTATCTCTGTAACAGTTGCAAGCCAACATGAGATATTTCTGCAACGGCACATTATCTCTGTAACAGTTGCAAGCCAACATGAGATATTTCTGCATTCAACTACTTTTTCCTCTCTAGCACAGTGCATTAAAAAGGTTTATATTTACATTAGTTGAATAATTTACCTGTACTCGAACACAGCTATCCACAGCCTTGAGGACTCTCACATTATTAATGGGATGAATTTCAATTAGCAAGGTTAAATACTTCGATACTGCAAAAAGAACATGTTTTAAATAACATCCTTTTCATACATAACTTTTTTTTCTAAGCAGAAATTATGTGAGGAAAAAGGCAAAAGGGTACAATATTTCTAACAGTATTAAAACTATCCACTTCTAGTACCTGAATGCAATAGCTGACTTACTCTTTCTTCCTCTGTATATTGACAGAAGCTGACGGCTAAAGGGGAAAAAAAAACAACACAATCACAGTGAGCATGCATATTTGATATTAATCTTATTAAACATTCTTGGATTGGAGAGCAATCATCACAATATTTTTTTTTTAACCAAAAGCATATCTGTTAAAGGAACCACAGAATCATAGAATCCTAGAA
>VXBH01008782.1:1297-86362 GCA_013400035.1 Rynchops niger | reverse complement strand
GTCTGCTCACCACTACCATTCAATACCCAAAAAGGTTGAACCTAATCCCTCTGCCATAGCTTCATGTTAAAAAACTTGCACAACATTGCTGACCTCAGAAGATAACTGCCTGCAGAGTGAAACTTGTAGGATAAACTGAAGTTCATTTTAACTGTAGCTATATATGCAATAATTTCTGTCAGAGTTGTTGATCTGTCTGGAGGGGGGCATGCATATTTTTTCAAAAACCTTCTCAGCATACTGATGAAAATGTAGTCTTTCACTCAATAAATAATTTGAATCTAGAACTTTTTCCTGTAGGATGCTATTGACTCCTTAGAGCCAGGGTTCAAACATCTGCCAGAGATAACAACTGTACAGCAGGGTCAGCAGAAGACAGCATCCACTGAGTATCAGGTACTCTAGTGCACAGATGAGCACACAAACTGGCATCACTAATGAAGGCAGATTTGCATTAGGACAGTCCTAGTAATCTTAGAAGAGTATAGATACACTTCCCTTCTGCCAGGTGATAAGGAAAATCTAGAAGGGGTGATTCAAAGCCCATGTAAGAGTCTGCTTACAGTAAAACTACAAAATAATCCTTGTGTTTGTGATTTAAGCAGATAACTAGCTATTAGAATTTGAATTAGATCTTCAATGAGCAGCATTTTATACCACATTTACCTACTCTGAAGTCTGGACATTGTTAGGGAAGGAACAACTGACTAGATGAGACACGGTCCTGATCCTGTAAAATACTATGTTATTGACCCAATTATTTAACATGCTGGAAGTCATTTAAGTCCAGAGCACTTTGCTTCCATAGTCATTTTTCTTTATTTTTTTGGTTATGTTAATAACATCTGATACAATAAATTTGTAGCTTGTAAATAAGACTTGAGGCACAGCTTTAATGGGTGCTAAAGCTCTTGCAGTGGAAGTACAGCAGCGGTCGTACATTTGCACAACACTGCAAAATCTTCATTCAGAGGGAAACAGCCCAATTCTCTACCTCTGCTGATTTTCTAGTTAATGCAAGCAGAGCTATACTGATCTGACTTTTCATGCATCTGCTGGCCCAAAGAAAGGTCATACCTTTTTACAAAACCTCATATAAATAAAAGGCAATTCTTCTGTCTGATTATAAGCCTTTTATAAGAAAGGCAGACTTAAGTTTGATTCAAGATTCCACAGGGAAAAATATGCACCTGTCTAAAGTAATTATCTGCATGTTTTTTTCTAATGGTACCTGCTTTTCTTGGTGAGACAGACACATCATTGTGTGTCACATGTGTCTAACAGGTTTTTACCATCTAGCTGTGAGGCTGTAAATCTATTTGGATCCAAACCTAGCAAAGCTCAGTTAGGATCAAATCATCAATCAACTTCCATGCAGCAACTGTGAATTATTTTTGTTTTCTTGACCAAGAACATTAATAGTTCATTTTGGGCATAAAAGGATATAAGAATGGACCCAGTTATCCATTTCTGTGTGATGACACAAGCAATGATTTCTATTACAACTTAAAAATGTAATCCTAAATAGATTTATTTTATTTATTTTATTTTATTTTATTTTATTTTATTTTTAGTAGAAAGGACATATTACTACATTAGTGCAGGACACATACAGAAGAGATCGGTTTTTTAAGCTGTTCAAACTTTGATGGTTGAGCCCTCTCTAAAGGGTATTTCAACACCTTTTGAAAAGCATTTGTATTAGAAATGACATTGCCTCAAAGGGAGGGTTGTATATCTTATGAATTTGCTCCAATGGAAATATTATATTCATGACAAAGTTAGAAGAGATCTTTTGTGGGTGGAAATCAGTGGAATGCTATGGAAATTAGAAGTTTGAAGTTGAACTACTCCTGATAATTTCTTTTAAACCTTTTAAAACATTAATTTGTCCATAGCTTTTGTCCTACAGGCTTCAACTTTGCTAATGTATGTTACTTTCTGTGTGCTCCTAGTATGTATACTGCAGATTAAAGTTAAGATTACTTTCATATTAGGTAAGCACAAGAAGAGTTAGCCAGAACAAATATTTAGCAAATAAATACAAGAAAAGCATCTCATAAGCAGGATCAAGGATTGCCTTCTCCTGTAATGACTGGGGATAATGATCAGTATGAAAGAAAGTTGTTGTGAATTAAGGTCATTTTACCTATAGCAGAGCAGAGGACTAAGACTATCCCAAATGGAAAACAAGAGATAGGACTGCATTATCTAAATGTCCAGGCTTTCACTTTGCAGGCAAACATAAGCAATATAAAAATGATCCCATTATGCAGCTATTAAATTGTTCTTGATATATTTTATTTCTTACGATTTGAACTTCTGCCCTTCTCGGCATTGATAACAACAAAGATCTTAAAATAGTAAGTCAGAATATAAAGACTGGCTTAAAAACATAAGAGATTCCTTAAACTAGTGAATATTTTGTGGGTTTGTTTTGATTTGGTTTTGGCTTGGGATATTCACGTTAGGGGTTTTCTTCATAATACTTTCAGATTTTTCCCTCAAATACTAGAAACTTCTCTTTCCAGTTCAAAACATGTTTCTTTCTAATACTCCCATGCCTCCCGTACCTGGACGCTCAATAGAACCATCAAACTTCATGAGACTAAGAAGTGACAGCCCTGTTGTACACCAAACAACATGCAGGTGCTGTGGGTCATTAAAATTCCATTTCCCGTTTTCCCTACATTCCTCCGTCAATAGAGCTATAAATTCCATGCCCTACAATTACCAAAGCTCACTTCAAACAGTAAAACTAATCTAAGTAGAGTTTCTTTGCATAAAACCTGTTTGTGATGTAGTGGTTTGTGCCTAGTATGTCTCAAATAGACAAAAAAAACCCTTTATAGATTGTTGGAATATGGGTCAATGCATACACTGCAGAGATGTTGCTATAGTTGTAAAAGATGGATGCAATGGAAACTCTCTGACCACTGAACAGAGAGAATATTTACACTGTATTTCATGTTGTACTGCTGTCAGGTATATTGTTAAGCAAAATAAAAAAATGGAAAATCCAACCAAGTCCAGAATTCTTAGAGAAAAAAAATCAACAAGCAGAGATCAAACTGTTGTCCTTTAAATTAGATTTGCTCTTCCTCTTCCTGCAGCTTATTTTAAAGCTTATGTATGTTGAGCTTTGAGGGTAGTACATTCTCTGAAATGAAAGAAACAAAATTATTTTAACAGTCAAAATTCCTTATCACAAATGTAGATCAATTTTTTTGTCCTCTTTTCTATATCCATTTTGACAGCCACCAGCATTCTTTACTTCTCTGGCAGGGATGAAGTGATTATTTATACACAGGGATCTTTGCTGGGTCCCATTACAGAGGAGGGTATTTCTGAGTCAAGATGAGACGTTTACAAAGTTGTCCTTTGTGTGATTCCTCCAAGGACATTTCAGACAGATGGTAAAATATCCTGAGCCATTTATCAACATGTGCCTATTGTAAAACCAGCAGGAACTGACCAAAATGCAGCAAGAGAAGACAAAAAATTCTACAGAATCTCAGGTCTCCAGTTTCTCTCCTCAAATCTCAATTCCTAGTCTTCTTTCAAGACTGCTAACAAATACCAATTCCATACATATTTCTCTCCCCAAAATTAGACATCAGTCCCTGTATTCCTATTCCAGGTTTCCTGGAACAAGACCATTTCCTTCAACGCATACATTTTGATGAGGCTGTCTGAATTTATATTAGTCTATCTGAATTTTTGTCAGACAGATTCTTCTCTCAAGTCCTGGAGGAATCACTGAGAACATTCAGTACCCACTCATTTTAGGTACCCACCTATACATGGTCTGTAGCAGCCCAGAGTGACAATTACAGAAAAAGTCCTTAGAGATGTAGGAAGACGAACAAGGCACAGGACTATATGGAGAATGTAGCTACCAATTTTTAGAAAATCTAAACTGAGCACGTGTGCAAAATTCTTCTTTGGAGAATTATAGCTAGAGCAGACTTTGCTGGATATTAACAGAACAGGTAAAAATGTATCCTGCTGAAGACTCCTTTCCCCACTCTCCTGCTGTCAAAGTCCAATTTCAAACTAGGGCTTCTTGAAAAAAATTCTGTTTGAAGGTTTTAACCTAGAGCAATGTTCTATTCCCTGTCACGTTCTTGAATGTGGCTACTGTGGCTGAAACTTAAGAAAAAAATGTTCAGGTGGGGTAACCACCCCCCACAAATATCTTCTGCATTGTTTTGGTGTTTGAAAATGTAACCAAATACATTGAAACAATAAACAGTAAGTAGGATAGATAAGGGGAAACCTGCTGCATGAAGTATTGAAAAAATAGGAAAACTGCAATGGCCTGGGCAGGGCACACTGGTCACAAAGGACAGCATTTTGTCTACTCAAGGTAGGTAGGCTGTATTAAGCTTTATTAACTATATAACTCCCTCTTATTTACATCTGAGACTGTATCTCCTCATAATTCTTTTTTTAGAGACTTACACACATAGAGTTAATAACCATGTCTTTTATGTCATGTCTCAAAACTTTTAAAAACCTGTGAAAAAACCTGCCCAAACCAGCCATTCACTACATGCCGTTAAAAGCAATAGGGTGCCTATAGCTTTATGTAAACAAAACAAAATAAAGAGAAGGAAGTAGATGGTCTAATTCAATTTATTTATGGATAACAGAAGCAATGGCCCCCAAAAGTTATCAAATTAAACTTGACCTCTAGGCAGGATTGTCTATATTTATATCATTTTCACCAGATATTTCTTGAATCTGTTCGCAAAGACATCCAGAATTGGAAATATTTCACTTTCCTCACTGTTCCAGTGCTTTGATGTTGCTGTTGTGAAGTTTCTCCTCAAATTTAGTCTCAGCCTCTCTTACTGCAAATTAAGATTCTGCTTATTTTGCTGCTTCTGTAATTTACCATCAGTGTGCAAAAGAGGACACTTCCTTCCAGTCTTTCACGCACTTGAGGACTCAAAGCTCTCTCAAAGCTTCTCTTCTGTGGTCTAAATAATTCCTATTTGTTCACCCTTCCCTCACAGGTTTTATTTTCTAGACGTCTGGTCATAGTCATTGCTCTACTCAAGATTCTTTTCAGGAGGTCCAACTCCTTCTTGGATTACCTTTGCCAAAATGGGGAACACTATGCCAGCTGGAGCTTTTCCATTTCTGGGTAAAGCAGACTCCACAGGTCTGACAAGCTGCAGTTCTCTTTATGTAATCCTGCATGGTCTGCGCTTTTTGCAACAGTGGAAAATATTTCACAACAAGGCAAAAGTTGAAACATTAATGTTCAGCTTTATGACATGCAGTACTCTTTAGATCTGCCACCTGATGACCTTCCTGTGTTTGTGTCGCTGATAAATCTTGCCCTGGTTCCCATATGACTCACTCCCAGTATTTCTCAGGCTGCACCAGTCTGAGCACAACAGGGTATTGGTGTATCGGTACAACAGACTCTTCCTGGATTCCTACCAGCTCACCTAAAATTTTTCCCTCCCTGAGCTCCCAGTGTAGCGTTTTAAACACATTTCATGTATGAGTACAAAACCCTTGGAAAACTAGGTGCTGACAACCATATCCAGAATTAGTCTTGGGTGCCTAAATTTAAGCATATAAATCCACTTGAGCAATACACAAACCTGCTCAATTGCTTGAGCAATAAACAGTTCCCACGCACCTGAAAAAAGAATATAATCTAACCAAATTTACCCTCACCTGGGATTTGTGTGTCTAATAGCTACACAGCAATCCTGGCTACCTGTTTTCCTAACACTTTATACAAAATTAATTAGATGCCTCCTTAATTAGCTGATGACATTCTATGAGACTAAGCTTAGTTACACATGCTTGTTTGGAAGTGCCTATTCCAGAAGACATCTCCTGCCTTGAGCACCCTATTAATCCAGAGTTAGGTGTACAGTCCTTAGCTTTTATGGAGGTCTCTGGAGAAGCCTGATTACTGTTAGGAGTAATCTTACAGTCTGACTGTAAACTAGACTGTCTCCTAAGCGTACTTAGGAATTAGTGACATTTTATCTTTATGAGCCAATAAGTCTAATTGGTCTAATTTGAAAAACATGTTTATTGCAAAGAAAAAGCTCAAAGGAGCAATGCAGCACTAGTGTATGGATGTCTTCAGATCAGCTCCGATGCACTGGAATCCATCCATCCTCACAGTGTCTAATTTTCCAGTTAAGGACCTATATTTAGGAGAAGATTGAATCTTCAGAGACCTTTCCTTCTCTCCTGAAAAGAGGCTTCAGGTGCTTGCATTAGGAGGAATGGTCTACAGGTTATGGCCCTTGGCAAAGAAATGCCTGAATTAGGTGGCCTGAACTCCATCTTAAAGTTTAGTCACTAAAGTAGGTACTAAAATTCTGCTAGAGTGCACACCTAGCAGAGATACCATTTTTGCCTATGCAGATTATCTCAGTGTCTGCTTTATATGAATGGCTATCCTGTAGGGCCCCTGGAGATTTGAAAGAAAGATTCTAGTCAAATACAGGTATTATTGATCAAAGCAGCATACCTAAAGCATTCTTCATTTTCACAGCTCTTTACAAACGTGAACCAAGTCAGGCACCTTCCACAGTACACTGAAATCCCAAGTGACAGAGAGATGATGGTCTTTCAGTGAAAAATAGTTTTAAAAGCATGTGGTTATACACACCAAAATAAACTGTAGTATTCTGTTATATACAGAAGATGAATAGAAAAGAAATGGAGGATTTCTTCCCATTCATGCCTGGACGCATTAAGATATAGTGCTATTACTAATGATTGTGTCAGCACAATGCATCCTAAAAATAGAAATCACTCTTTCTAGTGCAATAAATTCCAGATAAGACCTCAAAATTGCCAAAGGATGGGTGGAATCTGTCATGCTAGTATGAGTTTTATTTTTCTTACCAATATATCTCAAAATACTTAGGAAATTTCCACTACATGAACCCCATGAAATGGAGAATTAAATTAATTAACTCTTGCCATGAGTAGGTGAACTTAACTGCCCATAATGCTTGGGGTTTATGTCAAAACACACAAAGTATGAAAAATGTATATGTCTCTGCTTTGATCTGAAATCTTCATTTGGAAACCACTTCAACCCTTCCCCCAGCCTCCAGCTGGTACTTTTGTAATAATAGTATTTGACATTAAGTAAGAAGAAGTGAGCTGAAGAGAGGATGTTCAGCCGATGTCATATCCAGGTATAAGTGAAATCTGATGCAGACAGGTGTAAAAGGAATGAGCTATGAACTGAAGCTATGTTTTCTTCAATCAGATGCAGATAGAGACATTGCTATGACTTGAGCTCTGCTTCAGGAGACCTAGTTCAGACTCTTACAAAGCCTTGATTGGTTTTTGGAGACAAAACCCCCCGTGTTATTAGAAAGAAAATAGCAAGCCTAAAAATCAGTGCTGTGGATGTCATAAATTCAGTGTATCTAGAGAAACAGTCTATTCTGTTTCCCTGCTAGAAGTGAATATTCTTAATCTGTTGTTTCCTAGAGCTGTGTGGAATCTATACTCAAATACTGATTGAAAATGTATTTGGCAATTGTAAAGGTAATATTGAAAAAGAGGGGGTGGAGAGGGGAAGGAGCAGCAAAATCAAAAGAACTTCAATAACTATTTGAACATTGCCCAGGAAGCTCCTGAACATGAAAAGAAATCTACTGAGGGGAAAAACAGATATGGGATGAAATACATTTTTTTAAGTATCCTACTTTAGAGAGACCACTTTGAAATATTGAAGGGATTGCATTGTTTGTTTTCAGTTCTTTAGAAGTTATGCTAACTCTGAATGAATTTTCAAAGCGGTCATTTTAGAAAGTATTTATAAGTCAAGTTTATGTACTGGTCTTAATTTTTTTGCACTACTCAACTTTTTCTTTTCTGTTTTTTCATGCTTTTATCTTCTCGTTACCTTCATGTAAGAAAGAAACAGTTTCTGATTATCAAACAGCATAAGAGAACAACAAAGTAGAAACAGCTGTGCTGCATAAAATCAGAAACCAGCCAGAACTGGGGTCCACACACATGTCTAAGGAAGCGTATAAGAAAGAACACAGCATGCATATAGTAAGAGTTCTTCAGAATTAAATTTCTGAACTGGTGGTTATAACTTTGTATTGAATATCCTTTTATGACTTTCACTTTCATGAATTTGTCCAATTACTTTTTGAACTATGTAAAATTTTGGTGTTTACAACAACTGATAGAAATTAATTCTAAGTTTTAGCAATACATGCCATGGAAATGTACCTCCTTTTGCTTGTTTTAAACCTGCTACCTCATAATTTAATTTAATTTCCACTAATTCTCATAATATAAGGACCAGGAAATAAAAGTTTTCTAAGTACTTTCTCCAGGCTATTCTGTGTTCTTAAAGACCTTTTTAATGTCTTTTCCACGCCGAAGAGTCCTCGTCTATTTATATGTTCCTCATATAAAAATTCATTCACTCTTCTCTGCCTCTCATGCAGTTCAACTTTATCCTTTTTGAAATTGCCTGACCAGAACAGTAATCAAGATATGGGCATGCTGGGGATTGTATAATGGTATAATGATGTTTCTTGTTCTGTCAGGCTTTTGTTTCCTAATAATTTATTACACTTTACTTACTTCTTTGATAATTACTGAGCACCGAGCTGATGTTTGCATAAAAATTATTGACTTCACATCCGAAGCCTTTTTCATAGTTCAGATCATATCACTGTATATTTGAAATTAGGATATGTTTTCCTTATACAAATAATTTTATTTTAATAAACAAAAGATTTAATTTGCCATTTTCTTTCTCAGCCACTTGGTATCAGATGGTTCCTTTGTGACTTTTTTTTCTCAATATTCATCTGTATTACCCCAAATAACTTAGTATTATTAGAAACCTTTGTCATCTCATTCACACCCTTTTAACAATCATTGATGAATAAATTGAATAGCAGATCCTAGCACTAATTCCTACAGGATTCTAATAATGACTTCAGTCATTTACACTTACCAACTACTTATTCCAACTTATAAATTCTGCTCTTTTAAATGGTGGTTTATGCTTTCGATCAACTTCCCTTTTATCCCGTGCCAAATCAAGTTTTCTTCAGAGTTTTTGGTAAAAGATTTGTCAAAAGCTTTTTGGAGACTGCAACAGTCTGTAGCAAATTAATTACTCCTGTTCTTGTTCACAATGACTCCTTTAGAGAATGATAATTGATTTGTGAGATGTGACTCCTTTCTTCAAAAGCCAATGGTTGGTTCTTCACCAGCATATCACAAGTTACCGTCATTGTGCATCTGTGTCTATGCACTGTCTGTTGCCTATTAAACTTTCCATCATTTTTTTCCGGTATAGAAAAGAGCTATTTGTTTTGCAGGTTTGGCGGATTTATTTTAGATTTGTCTTTTTTAATTGCCTTTATGTTTGTCACCCTCCATTCCTCCTCTGCTGAAGCAATTTTAACAGATAGCATACACACCACAGTTAAATAGGTCAGCTATTTCATACTTTGAAGAATACCATCTGGGTCTGTCAAGTTGTTACTATTCATTTCACCAGATTATTCTAGAATCTATTCTAATGACACTTCAGTTTGAGGTAGATCCTCCAGTAAGATGCTCACAAATGAGCCTTCTGGCCTGGATACCTCCTTACGTCCTTCTTTAATGTTCCTTTGCACTTTGATCACCTATTGACTCTACATATTTTCTGGCAAGCTTCCCCTTTCTGATCTGTTTGAAAAGGGATTTAATGTTAGTTTTTACACCTTCCATAAGTTTTTCATCAAAATGTATTATGGACTGATATATTTTATTTTTATATTTAACTCATCAGTGTTTGCTTCCTTTTGTGTTCAGGTTTTTTTCAATGGGACATGACTTCAATATTTTGAAGGATGTCTTCTTACGTTTAATATCTTCCTTTATCTTGCTGCTTACTGCTGCTAACCACAAACACAAAGCACTTTTACCTAAAAATAAGATGATTTTGGCTCTGTGGAGGAGTTTTCTTTTCAGTCTTTTGTTGCAGTTGTGTTAACCACTATACACTCAGTCTCAGCCTTTACTAAGCTATCTTTAAATAATCACCTTACTATTTCTTAGCACTTCATTGTTTTAGCTACCCCTTTGACTATATCTTAAACTTCTATCAGGTTCTCACTTGAAAAAAATGAACAATCATGAAGAGGCTTTGGATCCTAATACAGTGTCATATGGCTAATTTTTAAGAGCTAGTTGTGTGAAAGAATTCAAAATTAGGTACCTGTACAGTACTCTCTGTACAGTCTTTTCCTATAATGTTGTTGTAGTCTTCCTATAAGACTAGTATCCAGAAAGAGCAGGTCATTGAAGAGGGAGTTGACTAAAGATCTTGGGGTTCACTGAGGACAAAACTGTACCATAAAGTACATTTCCCTCTTCCTTTGGACTCTTTAACAAGAGAAGGCTCAGATAGGATCTTATCAATGTATATAAACACCTGAAGAGATGGTGCAAAGAAAATGTAGCGAGGCTTTTTTCAGTGGTGCCCAGTGATATAACAAGAGGCAATAGGTGCAAACAGGAGGTGCCATCTGAACATCAGGAAACACTTTTTTACTGTGGGGGTGACTGAGCACCAGCACATATTGCCAGAGCGGAATCTCTTTCTCCTTAGAGTTATTCAAAACCCATCCAGAGAGGGTCCTGGGCAATTGGCTCTACGTGGCTCTGCTTGAGCAGGGGGTTGGACAAGATAACCTCCAGAGGTCCCTTCCAACCTCAAACATTCTGTGATTTTGTAATTTCATGCATTATGCAAAGGTATGGAGAAACAACTTCCTCCACTCAGAATCCAAAACCCTCTCTTCAAGTGAAGAAAAGCCCTAAGAATGAAGCCAACGGAGAGGTACAGCACATTTGCCCTAGGGCACCCATCTACATTTTGAGCAGATGCAAAACCAGTCTAAATGACACCATTCATGAGATGGTGCAGCAGTGCTCTTCCCACCTGCCTCTGCCATGAGATGTAGGTGAGGCAGAGGGTCTGGCGGTAGTCTGTCTGGTGGAAGATGGTGACCTTTTCCTTTAGGGATTCAAAACTCCATGTCACCACCTCAAGACACAATTCTAATAAAAGGCTTCCAGGTTTGTTTACTTCCCTCTTGCTTGCTTGCCCACTCAATCTTCAGTCTATTTTCATCTTTCTGGAACACATGAGCAGCTCATAAAGAAGGGGTGGAGGTTATCAGGTAGTGTTGTTCTTAAGGCAAAAGTAAAGTGGGGGCTGCATTTCAGTCCCTTTACACCAGGAGAAAAAATGAAGCTGACATTCCTTTCTCTTGGATGAGCCTTCTAATTACTGCATAATTAAACAAATGAGGAGTTGTGGCACAAGCCTTCACAAGTCTCGTGTCAACAGGCAGTAGATGTGATCACCAGCATCTACTGTGGTGACAGACTGCTGAGATATACTCCAGAAAATCCTTCAAGAGCAGCCCTCTAGGAAGACACAAGCAAATGAGTTCTGTCTAGCAAAGCTTGATTGGTTTTAACAACTCTGCTGAGGAAAAATGATAAAAAAGGGGGGTTGGACATGAGTAGAAAAAATAGTCAGGTTGCCTGGGGAACTTTAATGTTTCATTCTGAGCTTTTCATAAAGTTTACTTTGTCTCAGACAAAGCCATATAGAAAACTGATTTCAGGCTTAGTTGCTCTAAGAAATTGTCTGTTGTTCTTCTCTGTACTCTGTATAACTGATTTTGTCAGCTGAATAATAGAAAAACATATACATTTCCAAACAATCTATATATTTCAATTACAAAAATACTTTCATCAATGCCTTTTTACCAGCTGTTGTTCACACTAATTATTACTGGGTAAAAATATCTCCCAAATTTTGATTCTTATTACAGAATTTTCAATGTTTAAATGTTCCTCTTTCAGTATTAACCTGTGTCCTTAACTTTAATAGAGTATGCTATTAGTTTGCTTTTGTTGCATCAGTCATTTTCTCCTCTTTATAACTAAAAGATTTTTTAAAAACTGTCAGGGTTTTCAACAGCATGTAAGTTTAATTACTTTCTTTAGCAAGAAAAAACTCAGTTAGATTTTCAAAATTCCATAAAATTCGGAAGTTTTTATCCTGAGTTTAATCATCAAGGCTCTTAGGACATTGTTTTGTCACAGGAACAATCTAAAGTCTCCAGAAATAAAAAAGGATATATCTATAAAATAATTAAGTGTTCTTTTTTCTCAAAGAAGAGATAAAATTACAGTAAAATATAAATTAAACATGTTTGCAATTTTATAACTTTATTATCTTCTGTCAAAACAAACTTGTTGATATTAATGGCAATAAAACACTAACAATATCTGATAAAAAGTTATTCTTAGTTCCCAAAAAAAAGCCCTCATGTTGCAATGTCACAGTATTAATTTGAAGTAAACAGTAAGAATAGCGTAGAATGAATTATGAGCATTNGGGCAATGAGGTCTCCCCTCAGCCTCCTCTTCTTCAGGCTAAACATGCCCAGCTCCCTCAGCCTCTCCTCATATGACCTGGTCTCCAGACCCCTCACCAGCCTGGTAGCTCTCCTCTGGACGCGCTCCAACACTTCAATGTCCCTCTTGTACGGCGGAGCCCAGAACTGAACACAGTACTCGAGGGGAGGTCTGCAAAAATCAAAGGCCTGCAAATCTGCAAAGATCATCTATCTACATGGGCAATACAGAGTAATTCCACTGATTTTAGATTTAAGAAGGACAGAAGACTGTGTTTAATTCACTCCAGATGCAGCCAGTTAAAAATAAACAGAGGTGAGAGCTCATGAGCTACACGTTAAGCTTAGAAACGAAGTAATAGAAGCAACTGTGTAAATGGTGTAAATGGTGTCTGTTACCTATTTTCAACCAGTCTCTTTTGAGCAGTTAGTACTTTGGCTAAATTCCAAGTAAAGATCTGTTATTTCTTAGAATTTTCCCTATTACATGTAAGGGAAAACAAAACTTCAATGGATACTGCTAGGCCAGATCAGGAGCATGACTTTATTTTCTTTTTACAGGTTCAGCCAATGTTTTCACAACAATACTTGCAAAAGGCTGTACTTCAAAGAGGCACAGCGCATTCTGCATCTACCTCCTCCTGCTCACCTCACTAGCACTGTGCAGGACACCGAGCTATTTTCACATCTAAATGTTTGTTTTTAACAGCTATGTCTGTGGTGAATTAAGCCTCAGTTGTAGCTGTTTAAATAAACACTTCGGTCACAGTGTGGTACCTACATACTGAGCAATGGTGAGATAGGCTTCAGAGACAGAAGTAAGCTTTCTTTTAATCCAACATGTAGAAAATGCGTGCAAGCTTGTGTGTATGTGTATGGAGCTCCACACCTTGGTTATAGATTTAAATGAAGTGGTTCAAAATAGGTCTAAAGTGCAACTCACACCCTGCAATTCCAACATGATCTTATAACATAACCTAGGTATTTTAAAGCCAGATCTCTTCCTATATTTCACTTAGTGTCCCTAAGAACTATGCCTTTTTCAGATTGGATTTTGTTTCATCTGACTTCCTAAAAGAAACAGCAAAAAATGTCAAGGCCCCGATGCAGCAAATTATACACTTAACTGCTTAACTTCACAAGTGTCAATAGCCACAGAGAAGTCAGCCTTTTGCTGAACTGAGTGATACATATGTAGAGTTTATATCAACTTGGTATTTTTCCAGGTTTTCAGCTGTGGTTAATACGTTGTTGCAATAGGCACAATAAGAGTAGGATACATCTCACACATCTTGAGCCTCTGCAAGGTTAAGCATCTGTTGTAAAGTAGATACTGCTTCCTTCTGTAGGTAAAGTAGATGGCACCTATGGAGGCATACACTGCACATGTCTTAGACACCTATTTTTGGATGGTTTGTCAAGGAGCCTCTGCTGACACAGGCTTATTTTTCTTCATTAACAGAGGGAAACTATCTGCTTATCTTAGGTCAGACACCTACAAGTTATCTGGGCAATGTTAGATGAGTGTCTCCCTGAACATGCAGTACACACTTTATAGGAGTACTGTTTGCAAAAAACTGCTGCAGCTGTGAATGTGTTAAGTGATACTGATGTCTCAGTTACTCTGCTTCTCTCATTAGCAGAGTTGCTTTTTCCTAAATCTTTCCTGTCTCTTTCAACATATTTTATTATTCAAAGTTGTAAGAGTATCATGCAAGTTGCACGGAAGCACAGAAACACAAAGAAATGTTCCAGTGGTGGGGGCCTCTTACTAGAGCAGCTCTTTCCTCTCCTGCTCCTTTTCCTTTTGTTCCATCTTGTCCATCTTTCCTTTTGTTTCCATCTCCCTGATTTTGAAGATAGCTGGAGGGTGCCTCTTGATGCATTTGGCAATAACTAGGGCCAAACTGAGTTCATCATGATAAAATTATAATTATTAATGATAATGCAGGTTTAATCCAATTTATACGCCAGTCTGATATGAGATTTGTCCTTTATTGGCACAATAGCAGAGGAATGGACACTATATTCATGCTTGTAAAACACACTATTTCACTTGGTGCCACAGGGACACTCTTCTTCTATGCGTGTTTTTAAAAGTTATTCTTATCCAGATTTAATACTTAATACACTTTCATGTATTCACTTTTGTTACAGCAATTACATTTTGAAAAAGAAACAAAAAAATACCCTTTTCAATTTCAAATATCAACTCTATTTTAACCTCATTTTGAGCTGGCCTTTTAACCTAAAAGGTATAACATAAAGGTTAAGGTTCCTCCTTTTCCTCCTTTCCCAATGAACAAGGAGAGAGGTTAAAAAGGGGAAAGTAAGAGAAGGAACAACTATTTCTAAGCCTCTAATTAAAATTAAATCAACAAAAGGTGTGTTTTCCCCATTTCTTATATTATGCTACTATAAATGAGAAACATCAGGAAACAGTTGCAAAGCAAGGAAAACGACAGACTATAAGATCAGTTTTTTCACACCGAAGGCAGAATGACAGCAGAAATCAAAATGTCCTAATCAAGAAATTTTTAATTGAATAGATGTGTATTGGCAAAGAATATTTTCAAAGGAATTTGGACAAATCGCAGTGTAATATTATTCTATGTAACATAAGTGCGATTAGTAAAGGCAAAACATACACTAGGAATTTAGAGGCAGATGTAAGGCCTGGAATCCAGATGTAAACTCTTTAGAATCCTACAATTATTTCAGTTAATACTTTATTTGATGTTCTGGAAAGACTACTACATAAAGCTCTGACATAATTTTTGTTTTTTAATCATATTCAAAGAGGCAGAACTGCAGAAGACTTTTTGTGAAACTTTAAAGCTAACCTACTCAAAGTAGATATCATATGCCTGATAAAGCAAATGTACTTGTTATTTTTTTTTTGTCCTTGTCAAGAGATAAAATATTTTATCATCAATATGGAAATTTGCAAGAGTATTTTTTCCTTAGAAAGTGTAATAGAAGTTAAACAGGATAGGGATTCTTTTTGTTGCTGTTGTGTGCTTTGAAGTCACTGGCATTTAATCATATGCTTCACGTTAAGCTCATGATAACCTGCAGCTCTATGATAACGTCCTTTTTAAATTAATAATCTCCCTAATGATAATATATATGAGGCATATATGCAGAATGTTCAGCTCCACTCAGGTTCCACTGAACAGAAATCTGAACGGAGTTAAACTGCTGTTTTCTGAAGTAGTCCCTCACTTTGTATATTGTGTCTAGAAATCAGCACTAAAATGATAACAGATCTATCGTTCTGGACAGCAGACTTTACTTTTCATATGGAAGGAATTAACACAGATTGAATGCTTTAAAGTACGACTATACTAAGAGTTGGGATGGGCCTTCTGGTAAGAAAGATTAATGGGACCATTGGTGATAACTTATTGCAGCATAGTAGGTGTCGTGAGGAATGTGTATTACAGATCCCAGCCTTGCATATAGAATGGGACCACGTCATTTTCTGCTGTTTATTTTGAAAATATAAAATTGACAGATGTCAAGGATTAGTGTGATTAAATGGTGCTTAATATTTTTTTAAAATACTTCATTAACAGTGCTATGAAAACTTGATATAATTCATTACACATTATGCAAATAACTGTTAAAATTGTTATCCTAAAACTACGTAGTTGAACATTTGATTTTATGTAGGAAAATGGATTGGTTGCTTCTGCCAATGTTAATGTAATTACCACTGGCTTAATTTGTAGCATGAAGATCTGCAAGGCTGTGTCCCATGATAGTTGCCATCTTGTTTTACCACTGTTAAATTGTAATTATAGCTTTGGAAAACCATATGTTTGGGGACATTATCGGTGACAGCGGAATCTTGTCAAAATGCTGGTTGCTTAGTTACAACGAGAAGGAACAAACTACCAGTAGAACTGTAAAAACATTTGTTTTTCAAGGAGTATATTTAAATGAAATAACAACTGTGTTGTGACTGTTACTGGTGTTTTTTCTGAAGTTACTAACAGACTGTCAAGAGAAGTATTACAAAACTCAACTGGAGCTGTAAGGAGTCATTGTCAGGGAAAACAGACCTCCAGAAGGTTTTTGTCCCTAACCTGACTTCATGGCAGTGGTTACTTGAATTTCTCTTTTTCTAGAGAATGAGAAAATTTGTGGATAATGCAAGCTTTTTTTTTTTTTTCCCAGATTAGAAAATGTGGAAAATGTTATCAGTTGACACCAAGAGACTTTTTTTAAATTTTATTTGAAATTGTAAAATTGAAAAGCGATGTTGTAATCACTTTCAAAATTAGGTGATCTTGGATTTGAAGATTTCCTCTGGTTTCACTTTTCAATATTAGAAAAAAAACAGTGAAATTACCTGGATATTTTTTAATGAAATAAACCTTATCAGCTCATGGAAAGACATTTTTCCCCTCTAGTATGACTCACCTAACATTCAAAAACTTTACATGGCAAACAACTTCAAGATTGAGATAGCCTACAAATAATTTTTTCCATTACAGGTCAACACACAAATCTGAGACAAGTGTCACTGACAGGCTGAATTAGAGAGTCTGTAAGTTCTGATGCACAGCTTTCTCCCTGGGAGTGACTTTGTATTCCACACTTGATTTTAGCAAAAGGCCAATAAATATTAAATTAATGCAAGCAGTTTGAATTGATGCTTACAGCCTCCCTATTCTTTTAGCATAAAGAATATGCAAATGTTTGATTAATCAGGCTCTTCTCCTTCTGTTGTCAATGAATTGTTCAAGCCAAACATCCAGTTTCAAATTTTAGTTTTAATGATCTCTTTCTTATAATATTATTATTAAACTGTAATGAAAATTAAACTGAGACAAGACAATAATTTAAATTAGGACAATTAATAAATAAAACTTGCAGTCTGCCATTATAAACCCTTATAGCGCTTGCTTATAAATTGAACACTGGCAGTTCATTCCTTCTTTATGTATCACTGCGTGTTAATTTCTTTCATCAGTCCAATGTCACTGTATAAAAAAAAATTATTATCTCGGTGTCATATTAAACCATTAGACTGAAATTCTACAGCTGTATGTCAGCGAAAATTCCGGAAATGAAGATACACGAGTATTCAAACATTTGTCAGTGGAATGACGATCCCCTAATCATATAACTTTTCCTCTCTAGTCATTTAATTTTAAACACCCTTTGTGAGCCAGTTCTGGGAAATATTTCTTCCCCTCTCTTCTGCAAACCTCCAAATAGGATTTGTCCCATCTCTTCTCCTCCATTAGGAATACTAGGAAAAGAATTTCCAGTATTCTGGTGTTTCCCTTTTGGTAATGATTATAGCACTTAAGTTTTTGAGTGGAGAATGACACCGTGTTGATTAGAAGGATAATACACATTTTTCTGCTTTAATTCAAGTTTATATAATCAGAAAATTTCCTCTGGGTCTAATAGCCCCTATATAAATGATCTTTGCTTACACTATGTCCTATCAGATTTTAATAAATAAGGATGCCTCACAGGAACTAATGTTTCAGTGTCAGGTAGCAGGCTTGAATCTTTTCCATATTTTGAATAGCATAGTCCCAATACAAATAAAACCCCCCCAAAAAATAAACACATAAACAAAAGAGGTAATGCTAAATTTTTGTCGCTTCTTCCCACATGAATGTCCCTATCAAAGCTTCATTCTCTTAAATGTACCTTCTGGTGTTACTCTTCATTATCAATTAAAGTTTACATGCGTTTTGTTGTGTAAACAGGAATATTACAGAAACCACTTTGACTCATAGACCTCTGTGGAAGAAAGAGTAGCTGAACAAAGCTGGGAACAGAAGTACTGTTATTTCCATTTACAGTTTGACGGTTGTCCTTCAGACAACTTCTTACCATTGGCTGGTAAAGAGCCCAGTTTGTCAAGGGGCCTATTTAACTTCTTCCATGCTGCCAAGTCATAGAATTCTTCCTAGTCTGAGTTTAACGATGACATTGATCAAGATGTTAATATATGTAGATTTATCAGGACACGATGATTATGGTGATAAGGCCTCATGATTGGAACTTCCAGAGTAAATTTACTGAAATGACAAATGCATATTTCCCCTCCAACGGAATGAATTCAGTATTGCAGTTAATGTTTCATACAGCCCAACTTCATTAAGCACAACTCAGCTAATGATATCATGAATTTGTTTCATTTTATCAAACTGCATTAATTAGGGAAATGCATTGAAAGCTGATTGTGAATAAATTTGCTTTTCCCTGGAATAACTAAAAAAAGGGGTAATTGGATTAATTTGTCCCTTTTCCCCCCTATTAACTTGTAGCATGATGATTCTTTCTCAACTTTATGGCATGAACTACTTTGTGTTTAACATGATTCTCATTAACCAATTTAATTGTAGGGGTTTTAAGCAGGAACACTCACAGGCTGGACCAACGCCAGCTCTTTCCTTTGCAATCATATTAAATGCCATTTCTCCAGGGATACAGGCCTTTAACAAGGGCCTGTGTTACCTTTATTCTTTATAATGTTAAGAGAAGCAATCAACAAGGTCTTGCCATGGTTCCTTAAATTATTCACGCCTGATCCATTGTATCAAACTACAACGTTTACCACAAAATTGTTGTCCTCTGAGTTCTGATTGTGATAGTGGGGCTCTGCAGGATACGTATGATTCATAGTGATGTCTCTGAGCTCTTAAAAACATTATTGTGCTGCATTTAATTATAGAAACAGATTCTACAAACAGTTGAAAATCACATAATTTGCATGTAATTATGGGTATTATGTAGATTAGAAAGGGATAGGTGGCTTTAATTATGCAGAAAGAGTAGGTCTTTCTACTTTTAACCTTCTGTTGTCCAAGATTCCTAGAAATTACAAGTTTAAGTTCACATCAAAAATCATCTTTAAAATCATGCTGAGAAACAGCTGCTATTGTACTTTTCTGTGGTCTGTGTCAAAGAAGCTCTCTCTTTTTAGGGGAATGGCTGCCAGTGGATTAGTGGTAAAGATACTACGCTGAAGATACAAACAAATGAATACTACATAATAATCCCCGCTATTAAGTGATCACTTTTATTTAACTGAAAACAAACGACCAGTAACTTCTTCAAATATCAGTTTCCAATAAACATTAATCTTTACCTAGCTGAACTGTTGGTCCATATCTGCACGAGAAAACAAGCTTTTCAATGGTGTGTTGTTCAGGTGAGCTTCCAAATAGAAATCTGTCTACACCAGGGGTGCAAACATGTCTGACCCAGGGCTGACAATGATAACCAGAACCAGAAGCAGTGGGTGCATGGTGCAGAGCTCCCTGAGCTGACTGGATGTGAATCAGCTTGGGTCTGACTGTAGGCTAAGCCACATTTGTGCAGCAGTGCATTCAAGCTAATAAAGATAGCTGCGAAGCAGAGCTTGTTAGGTCAGCTGTAGAGCTGATCTGCACCATGTGGATTTACTGAGTTGCATCTCTGCTAGCTCAGGAATCTACACACCATACTCCATGCGTGGCAGAGACAGGCTGATAAATAAGCTATTCCATCTGGAGACTACGGGTGAACATGTAAAGTTAACTTGGCTTCATAAATTCCTCAGCTGACAAGAGCAAACACACAACCCAGTGGTCTGGGAGAAAGTCTGCCCCGTGGTAAATGTGAAAGGGCCACTTACAGCCAAAAGGAACATGCAGTGACATTCTCTTCTGCAAATTTCTGTTGCTTCTGGAGCATTAGATAGGTCATAGATCAAGCATTTGCTGCAAGGCAACTTAACGCATATATCCAGGAAACTGCTTGTATGTGTAGAAAACTCATAGCAACATAATGCTACTACCACTGTTAAACTGACTGTACTACTATAAATGAGTGGAGGCTCCTATTCTGAAACAAGTGAGTTTTCATTCTAGTGTAGGAAGTTTTACAAGTACAGATATACCAGTTTAGATTCACATGTTTCCTAATAACATGTACATGACCTAAAAATCAGTGCTTTCCCTTTTGTATAGGGCTAAAATCAGGAACATTTGAGTTCCTAGGAAAAATTTTCATAAATAGGAAATTTGCTTCAGGGTTTCAGTAGCTCATTTAAAAAAAAAAACAAACAAACAAACACAAACAAACAAAACGAAACAAAAAAACCCACCCCAACACAACAACATTTCTTTATAAGCTTTTTTCTTTGGCTGAATCTAAACAGCAAAGTTAGTTTTACAACTTTTGCACACTTTGGAAGTTATTAAGTTGTAGCAGGCCATTATCAGTACAAAAAGCTTGTCAAGTGCTGACTTTTCCTAAAGCACACATAGCACAAATGACTTCTGGTACACCATGATGTCAACCCATTTCTCCAGACTGCTTTAAAATAGAACAAGGAGAACTAAGCTTTAGGACATTGCTATGGATGTATATATTGCTAGGGATTTTTCTTTAATGTTATTTGTATTTATATGGTTTTAATATAAATTATACAAATTCTCGCAGTCACTGTAGTATTTGTAAAAGGTTTTTTTTCTGAAAGTCTCTGATTCTTTATCCAAAATAGACAATATGTAACTCACCACCAACTTGTCCATCAGTTCACATTTAACCATAAGTTAGTACCTACTATTTATTTTAGCAAATGTACCAGTTTGTGGCTGAAAGAGAGCATATTTTCAAGATGGTTATTCTACCTATTGCATCTTCAGATAATTAGTTTCAGTGTTAATTATCCTTACTGTAAAAAAATTACATCTTTGCAATCAATTGCATCAATTTTTACTTCATATGACTTCCATGAAATTTAATTAAACAGAGGTATATAAAAGTAGCAGCAACCAATTATAGTCCTAGAGAGAACTATAGCAAGAAAAACTTGTCATATCTCTATGGTCCAATTATCACTATGTCTAAATCACTATGAATTTTTCATGAGAGTGAGAGCCACATGGGTTCTCAGTTTCCAAACTCTTTTTAGTAGAGAGAATGCTTCAGAAAGCATGCAATTCTTTTTAAAAATACTCTGGAAGTACCAGGGAGGAGGACAAGCTGGATGACAGAATAGTTAAAGTTGTCAGAAAAACATGGTCAGAAAAAACTGCAACCAACAACTAAACAGAAAACAAATGGAACAGAAAAAATAAAACATGAGAGGTCTTAGACACACATAAATCAGAATATTCTCGTGTTGTTGTGTCAAGTACCTCAGAGCTAATTTTGTTACCATGATGCAGATACCACTGTCAAATGCTTCCGTGAAATATTACGAGATGCACCGAGAAGTTCCATTATCCCTGAAACTATACCAGTTGATATCAGTTGCAAGTCCTATACTTCTTCATGTTAGAAATGTATATGGTTATACTACGAAATGTGTGATACAGGGTTGTGTGATACAGGGTTGTGTGTTGTTATGCAATTAATTATGCACTTACCCCTGCAAAGCAGTACCATCATCTTTCATTGACTTTCTTCATGGCTTGAATTCTTCAACAGCAATACACAAGTCAGCAATGTGCCCTTGCAGCCCAGAAGGCCAATTGTACCCTGAGCTGCATCAAAAGAAGCATGGCCTGCAGGTCAAGGGAGGTGATTCTGCCCCTCCACTCTGGTGAAACCCTACCTGGAGTACTCCATATAGCTTTGGAGTCCTCAGCACAAGAAGGACATCAACCTGTTGGAGCAGGTCCAGATGAGGAGGTCCACAAAGATGATCAGAGGGTTGGAGCACCTATCCTATGAAGACAGGCTGAGAGAGTTGGAGTTGTTCAGCCTGGAGAAGAGAAGGCTCCAGGGAGACATAATTGTGGCTTTCCAGTACTTAAAGGGGGCCTATAGGAAAGGTGGGGAGGGACTTTTTACGAGGGCATGTAGTGATAGGATGAGGGGTAACGTCTTTCACACAACTGAGAACAGTTTACTAATCTTTTGATAAAATTCTTGTCTTTTTCTTGGTTATTTGTCCAAATACTACTTATCTGTACAAAATGGAGCATCTTCCACTCAGGACTCTAAGAGCCACCCCTCACCAAAATGACAGTAATTATGTCACTTTCCTACGAGACATGAAAACATCAACTTTCAGGTGAAATCAGATAAAGGAAGAAGCCAGGTCTTCCACACTCTTGGTGAATGATCTGGCTCTGGGGTAAATTATGCCTCAGTGGGGCTGAGAGAGATGAATAACTTTTATTTTCCCCTTGTCTGCAGCTTGTATGAGAAAAGACTGACCTCATCAGACACCTAACACTAGGACGCCCCTGGCGGTGAGTACCATATAGGTACTTGCTGCCTAGAGCACTTCTGTGCCCTTCACTTCTCTGCTTGTGACACTTTGAACCATATAGATTCCAGAAGGCTCTGCCAGGTTTGCTAAGGTTGTGAAACCCAGCTGTGCCTTATTTAGGGAACACTGGTTGCCATCTCAGAGTTGTTTGCTACCCAAAAGAACTGCTTTATAATATAAGCCCACATCTTTTCAGAAATGTAGCCTGGAAAAATTTTTTAATATCCATATGTCTAAGTGACGTATCACAGTTAAGATATCGTTCGCAAGAAGATTGTTGCTGACTGTTATAGTTAGTGCAGAACTTAACAGAGAGCTCCTGTTATACCCCAAAAAATGCATGTTTCTTAAAACGCCAATGAGATGTGTATGCAAATCATGATAGCCAAACACTTCAAATGAAGAGCCTGAAACTTACTTGTAATGTAGTTCTCACAAACTATAGTGAAACCAGAACTACTCTGCAAGATTTTTCTAGCTATTTTCCATATATACCAGTGACTCTCTCTATTAGATAGTATGTCCATTTTAAGGAATAAGGGTTATATGTTAAGAAACAGGTTTCCAAACTGTGGTTGATTGGAAAGAGGCCATGCAATTCATATGAAAGCTTGAGATATCATGAATTGTGTGCAGAAGATAGTTGTATCGGAGAAAATAATGGTGCCTTCTGCATTAGCAGCCTAGGCTGGCTGAGCACCATTATTTTGTCTGATAATTTTACGTAAGTTTAGTTTGGGAAATGAACATATAAGCGAGAATATATGTGGCAGTGAGCCCCTCCTGTACAGGGAAAAGACACAAACTGATCTGTGAGCACATAAAAAGCTTATTGCCTTCATTAGGCTATGCACAGCAATGGCAGCACTTGAGCCTCAGATATTGGTTTTGGGTATATCACATTCCATCCCACCATCCTTCACTGACAGCCAAAACCATAATGAAGGTAAATGGATGATGTGGCTATCTCCAAAGAAAGAAGTGGTATCTCCGAAAACACTTCAAAATGTGTAAGGAGAGGAAGAAGAGAAAATTAACTACTGCCTTAATTAGTCCTAGTTGAGATCACTGCATTTTTTATCTAGGAGCCTCTCCTGAGGCTCACACTTAGCTTGCTCATCTATCTGAGCATTTCACACAATACGACATGTGTAAGAGAAAGTTAGCACCAAAATCCTTAAACGAAAGTAGGTACGACTGACTCTGTAGGGATGATTTGTATTAAAAAACCAAGGGATTCAACTGTGCAACAGAAACAAATCCACCTCAACATATCATGTCTTTATTCACAGACATGAAAGTTGTAAATCTTCTCCATACTAAACAGTCATGTGTTTGAACTGCTGTTTCACTAAATATAAGGCGGTGTTTTATTGCCTGGTCTAGGAATCCTCCATTACCAGTGTTGTTGCAGTGCTTCTC
This sequence comes from Rynchops niger, assembly GCA_013400035.1. Lineage (NCBI taxonomy): Eukaryota > Metazoa > Chordata > Aves > Charadriiformes > Laridae > Rynchops > Rynchops niger. The sequence goes on along the minus strand of VXBH01008782.1, from coordinate 62,236 downwards.
TTTTGTATGTGGAAGAGCATCTCTGGCATGTCAAAAGTCTGGAGAAACATAGGAGTGCCTGTCACCTACAGGATCAGATTCAGGGATGGTACCTACGTCTTTCAGATGAAGGCAACAGTGGTTAAGGTTTTAAGCAGCTTTCGGTAAGCGATGATATTCTTATTGGACTGGATAATTTCACCAAGAAGGCCCGAACATTTTTAGTAACGTCAATGGGCTGGTCCAGTGCAGCTAGTCTGGTTCTGCCTCTTGTTTTTGTCAGGAATGGAATCTAAGCCATAGTAAAAAGGTCTAATAGCCACTAGTCATTCAGCTCATATATGTGTGTGATAGGGGAAGAAAATCAATGATTAAAAGTACCTAAGTGGCAAATTAAAAAGGGAGACCAGTTTCCATGCCAGTGGTATCATACCTTTATGCTCTGCCATGCAACAAATACAGATTAATTATTCTGTGCATTTCTACAAGAGACAACTGATCACTTTCAAGAAAAAAAAAAGTTGATATTTATGTCTCTGCCTTTTTTATGAGCATATTTGAACCTATCTTTTTTTGGAACTGAAATGATGTTTCACTTTCAGCTCCTCTCCGTTTTTCCACCACTCTGTTACTGCCATCACGTACGTTTTCCAAGGTCTGTAGTGAAAGTCCCAAATGTCTCTTAAGAAAGCTTTTTAAATTGGTTGCAATTTTAATAGGTTCAGCAATGTTCCATTTACTTAAGAAAAAAAAGAAATCACCAAAACACCTAAAACAGGGACGGTTTTTAAAAAAAGAGCTTGAAAGCTCACATTCCTCATCTTTCTTGATACACAGAAGATGAATCTAAAACTAAATCATTAGGTAATTAGGACTGCTTAACTCTACAGTTCTGTCAATCCTCCATTTCCATCCTTTTTTTATGGTGTTTCTTCCACCCAAATAAAAAGATGGCAAAATTCCCTGATAGCATATGTGGAGGCTTATCATCAGGAGTATTAGATCCCTGATGTTTTTTGAGAGGAATCTACATAAGATCTTGACAAGTATGATCATCCCCATGATACAGAGGAGTCTGAAACATTTGGTTGAACACCTTTTTGTCTTTGGAAAGAAGTGGGGTAATGTATTCATATCTTCCAGAGAAAATGAAATATGTTCTCTTCTATTAGTAGCTCAAAAGGATGATTAACAGCAACCATTAGATAAGTTAAACATTTTTAAATCGCAGTTCTGGATCATTGAATAGAATTGGCTGTGAACTGCTGATCTTGAATCAGAGCTACTAACTGGGATCATTCATTTGAAATGACACAGAAAAAGAGAGGGCTGGGTATATTAGTCAATCACAATATAAACCAGTTATCCAGAGTTTCTTGGGGAAAAAAAAAAAGAAAAAAAAAAAGAAAAGAAAGCATAATCTTCAACTGATGTATTTCCAGTTGAAATAGGAAAAATGCAATACAGTACACACATTGATAAATATTGAGTATGTCTTGGTCACACAAAAGAAATTGTATTTCAAAGTGGAAGAGACGGAGAGAAAAGTTAATGCTATGATCAGCAGAATTGGGAATTTATCTTGATTAGACTATCAAGTGGTACCTTGCTGAGCCTAGCAAAAGAAAAGTCGAAGGACTTATGACTGTGGTATTTAAAACAGTATAAATACTTCAGAGGTGAAGAGTAGGGTAAATACTTTGGGAAGGAGTTTGATCATTGACAATAAATGATAATGTTGGCCTAAAAGTAAGCATATACATGCTACTGGCTATGGGGAAAATTTGGCACAAATTTCCAACAAAAGAAATGAGAGCAGAGAACCAAACTGGTTTTAAGCTGGTGATCTATATGTGTACAGAAGCACTGTATAGTTCAATTGTCTGTGACAGCTGGAAGTGGCCAAGGGTATTCCTTCCAGTCCCCTACTATTTACTTGTACAAAGTATTAGAACAATGGGTATTTTTTTGTTGGACCAAAATTTAAGAAAGGTTAAGAATGTGAACTTGGAATGCACTGATAGGCTAGCTTGGCTTTCATCTTAGGCACTGGTAGAGAATAATATGGGATGAAATCAGTAAAGATAGTAGCATAATTAATGACAATTAGTATAGCTTTATAATAAACACTTTTTACCAAAAATTGGTATCTTTTTTATGAGATTACATTTGCCTATAACTATAATAACTAGGACTTTATAATATAGCTAGAGATAGAACACTAAGCTATTTGTCTTAAAATGCCATAACTACTATAAATATGGCACTGTACAAAATTCAGTAAAACCATATTCAATATATTAAAAACTGATTAGTCGAGTGTTTACAATTTATTGTAAGTACTTACAGAACGCTTATAGTTTACAGACTCTCCTGCTATGTGCATCCACTGGGGACCAATGTTGTTCAGTGTCTTCACCAATGTTCTAGAAGAAAATATAAAATCAATGCAGGTAAATTTGTTGGTGACACGAACACTGGTAGAGCAGTAAATAATAGTAGAGGCAGGTTAGTAATAAAGATCGCTATGCGTCATTTGGTAAAGAGATAGTAAGGTTAATTTGAACATATACAAGGTCATATAACAAGAAAAAGGGAATGTACATCATATTTACAGAGTGGGGAATAGTTATGTTGAAAACATTGACTTGGAAAAGGCGTTAGAGTAAAACTGAATGAAAATGGATTTGTGATTTTGTTGGTTTTTTATATACCTAACATATATATTGATATAAAAATATTTAATTTGAAATATTTTCATTGTTAATTCATTACTAATTTTGAAACAAAGGGGATTTTTAATTGATTAGAATGTTTGGTTTCAGGAAAATAAAAAGTATTAAGAGGAAAGTTTAGAATTAAACACTAATTTTAAACTAAAAAATCGAAATGTTTCAAATTTTCCAAGTTTGAAACTCCAGGGGCTAAAGTTTAGATGTTATGCTGCTCTGTTAGCTGCTCTTGAAAGCTCCTCTGAGTTGCTCTGGACACATTAACACTGTGGACATACTCATGCTTAAAACCTTGCTTCAGGATCTTCCAGCACCATCATTAAGTCTCTAAAATCCAAGTCATGCCCCATGCATGAAAACATGCTGCCTTGTGTGTTAGGCCCTTACTGAGATACATACACGAGTTGGCTTTGTAAATAACTACTATTTCTAGAAAAAACACTTTACCTTCTAGGAGATACCCTCCATAAACCTAAATAACATAGGATACCTTTCTGACCCTTTGTTGACTTAGCATGCTCTGTCTGCTAAACTAGGAAGATTGGAAGAGGAAGAGGCGATAATTCTAGCCAGGCCATACAGTATAACTTGCAGGTCCCACTGTCGGACCAAAGCTGTTGGCAGTATCTGCGACTAGACATTCCTTACCTAATAACAGCTTCCTTTTTCTCTTGGTATGAGGAAAATAGTGTATTTTTCTGTATTTTTAAAATGGACCTTTTCATTGTTACCTGTGTCACAGCACTGCATTGTCATTACGGTTCCACCACTGATCTTGAAACAGAATGCTGACTACAACACCAAGGAAATGCATACTATCAAATGAATGCGTTTTTAATATTTGAGCTATTTATTTTTGTGCAAATATGTAATAGTCATTTTAGAAATCAGCTTGCTAGGTGCAAGCTTGCAGGCTATTTGTGTCATTTTCTTGTGAGTGACATAGGACTTTGCCAAGTGTTAAATCCCACAGTTACAGTGGATGACTATTCCTTCTTCTTAACCTACATGAACTCAGTGCATCTTTGACTCCCTTGCCAGCGGTTCGTGCTTCTGGACTGCCTCAAAGAAGGAGACAAACTTTCGAGCTCTTTCCTTTCCCTGTTTGAATTGCTATCTCATGCTGTACTGGTGAAGACATTCTGTCCTCTCCTCTTTCTCATTCTTACAGTGTTGCAGTTCTTCCCTTTACTTTTTTTTTTTCTGTTCTCATTGCTTCAAATGTCTTATTGTAGATTTCAGACTGGGATATTAATGTAAACTCTAGTGAACTTAGAGCGAGCTCTCCCTTATTTCACTTCCTTGAGTCTTGTATCTTGTTTCCGTGGCTAGGCTGCTCTCCAATCCATGTTACACCCATAGCAATCTATTTTCAGCTTAAAAACTCATGGTCTTTGTTTTCAGTCTTACTGGGCCTAAAAAATTAGTTTTTCATTCCCCATCAACCACTTTTATTTAGTGTGGTTTGCACAACTACCATCTCCAGAAGTTCTCTTTATTCTTGAGTGTGCTGCTACTGAAACCTTTATCCATGTTTCAGTTTTGCACTCTGAAATTTAAGGACAAAATAAAGTGTCTTCTTGCATCAAATCTAAATCCATTTCCAAAGCATTTCCATTTGACAAAGAGAGCAATAAAAATTAATACTTAATTGTTTTAAGGATTGAAAAATGTAAAGTGAAACAAAAAAAAAAAACAAACTTGAAAATGCAATAAGCATAATTAGAAGACAGCATTTTATTTTTTTCTTATTTCTTGTATCCCTTGCTTGAGGATATGGAATACTACAGCTTGGCTACTCACTCAGGCAGAGAGCTAGAAGATTTGTACTAATATCCCTTTGTTCTTTTTCTCCTCTGAGTTCTGCTCCCTTTGGACTGTATGACTTTCTTTGGGTAGTGGCTGTATGGTCTTGACTGTATAAAAATTCTTCATACATTGCTGGCACTACCAGAAACAAATAATAAGGTCCAAAATAGGTCCCAGAGTTTCAGCCTATCCCATTATGAATGAAGTTCAGAGTTATGGACAGGACCAGGACATACTTTAGATGCTATGTAAACCTCAGCTAAGTTCCAGATGCAGGGCATGAGGAGTATCTGGATCTTTATTGAGAAGCACATACAGAAAGGATTAAACGGGTGTCAGAAAAGTTCGAATCAATTAAGAATCATTAGAGGTTATATGGAAAGAAAAAAATGGAGGAATAAGATATTTAGGAAACATAGATAAGAAATTCATTGATTCATGCATTCTGTGATAGATGGCAGAATTAATTATTGATAAAATAGGTTAGCAACTGAGTATAAAAATAGAGGAAGGGTTTGATTTAAAAATTAAAGACCTAGAGAAAGAAAGTTCATACCTAAAACTGCACAGAACACTTTAATTTCAGCCTTGCGAGAGCCAATGTTATAATAGGACTGTACAATCCTGTTCTATAGGTTAAAATATGGGTTTTCATCTCCATTTTTCTCTTTGCTTGGGGTTTTTTATTTGCTCACTGCCTCTGGCCAATTGTTGGTGGTACCTCCCTGAGATACCAGCAGGAAAAACTACAGCGCTACCACACGACTGGCCCAGGAGACCTGGCCCGGGCTCACTGAGTCCCTCTAGGTGAGGTTGAGGGTGAACGGTGCACGGCTGTCAGAGGGGAATGGCAGGCTACCTCAGCTGCTCTCTCCAGTTGCTTCGGTATTTCTGTTTGTGGGGTGGGGAGGTTGGCAAGGTAGACCCCTCTAAATTACACCTGTTAGAATGAGTTTTGAAGTTGGAAGTTGGAAGGCAGTTAACTGGAACAGAGCTTTCTTCTAAAGGGTTGGTTTTTTTATTAAATTAAATGTTGCTTTGTATTCCAGCATTACACTTGAGACCATCATACAAACCCTCCTCTTTACACACAGTTTTTGCTGCCCTAATTAATTCCCTTCTTTTCCTCTCTTGTCTCCCATCCCTCCTCCCTTCTGAAAATGGATCAAATAATAGGGGCAGGCTTCCAACTTTCTTGTTTGATGTGCTTTTATCACAAAATGAAGCAAAAATAAAAAGGGTGACTTCCTTATTATGATACTGTTGGTTGCTAAAATGAGGTCTCTGTGAAAAAAAAAAACCAAAAATCGTGATTTTAAGATACCAATCAGCTATGTGATAAAACCTATCGCTCTCCTACACACGCCAAATCTTAGAAACACACCTGTTGTTGTTGTTATATTAGTTTTAAGAACTCAAAGATGAAGGATATAAAGTATCTCAGTCACCAAGCAGACTGCAGGATAATCCACTAATCCACATAGATGAAAGGAAATGCAGATTTTATGCCCTCTTGAGAGTGGCAGCCTGTCAAAAAATAGATCCTTCTGCTCAGCTTGCCAGAGAGAGAGAGAAAGAGAAGACAGAAGTGAGAAAGAGAGAGAAAAAGGTCTCTATCTCAGACATGCAAACACGCATACACGGACACAATGAGAATGTCAGTGCTACAGCAGTACATTAATCAACACTCCTGTAGAAATCAATGCCAAATTATATATTGATAGATACCTCTATTTCGTATATGATGAAAAGAAAGTATGTTGGGGGGCTGGGCAGGAAATAAAAAATCTGTTTGCATTTTAAAATATGAAGACAAAAGAAATCCTTTAGGGTATCAAACAGATTGAAATCAAGAGAATAATATTTTCTCTTATGCAAAATAAAGGTTTTCATTCAACAGACACTAAAAATGACAATTGCAGAATGCGATTGTTTTAGAGGAATCTTAAGACACCCTGTTCAAATAACAGTCATGGTCAATACACAAAACTTGCATGTCTCAGAGATTTTGTGGGTCAGATTCTGCTCCCTTTATTCATGTCAAATGTCACCTCTAATGACAATTAATATACACGAATAATAAGGGACTAAGTCAAAATGTGAACTTGTATTTTGCAATGTAATAATAGACTTTCATTTGAATCCCACATGGTATATGAGAGATTCTTCTTGGTAGAGAAAGTGACAATATTACTTTGAGCACAGCAAAGCAAACCTGTGTGATCACTTCAGTTTCTTCAGCTCCCTTGCGTTTATTCTATTTTTTATCTTTTGTGTTCACAGGGTGCAGAAGGTGAAGGTGGGGATGGAAAAGCATATCAGGCAAAATGTGGGTAGAGTCAGCAGTAAAAGAAAAAAATGCATGCTGTCCTCTACTGTGCAGAGCAAGCATAATCGCTGACATGAAGAAGTTTGCACTTCTGGGAAGAAAAAATTAACGAACGAAAATTCTTTACCAATGGCAAGAAAAAAATCTGGGAAAAAAAAAAGAGATTGCTTTCTATTTCACAGCATAAATTGGATTTTACTGTGATTTGGATGCATTATGTCAATACTTCTACATTTACTCGGACTGTAATCTTGTATCCATACTATTTGCATTCTGTAGGTCTTCATTTTGTATTTTAAACTGAGTACTGGCTGTTCTCTGAGATGGTCTTTCTCAGAGATGATGACATATATTTAAACATATAATAATGTATTTATTTAGTTAAAAAGAACAATTAATTTAACTAATTCCTTTGAACTTTCAACAAAGAATTAATGATGTGTTAACATGTACAGCAGTGCCAGTGTTCCTGCATTCAATAGATGCAGCTATGAACCTTACCGTACATATTATATTTGCAATATTTTCGTGAGGTACATCGCAAATCTGACCAATATACCTTTAATGGGAACTCCGATCTGCTGGGAAAGAAGAGTCATCATTACCGTTCTGTGGTTCACGACTTGGATATTGCTTTTAGCAATTGTATGAGATGTTAGGAATTAGCCTCACTGTGTGTGAGGAAGGAGCAGTAGGAATGGGAAAGCATTATTCTGTACTTTGGAGAGGAAGTTATCATTGTCACAGGGAGACACATGGCGAGGCACCCAATGCATATGTTACAGACCTCTAGTAGAATACAGGAGGCTGTTACCTCCCCATTAAACCCTCATTTGTGCGGCCTCGCCACAACGTTGGTGCTCCCAGTTTGTCAGGGAAGCACCACAGCTTCTTACTGGTTCCTTATCCTGCATGTACCTTGATTGACCTCCAGCTTCTGACACACGTGGAAGCAGCAGCAGACATGACCAGGTGAGGGTACACAAGGAGGAGCTCTGGCTTTGTGCGAGGAAATGAGTGTGGCCACAGCTGCACTACCTGCCTGCTGGTCACAGAGGGGCTGGTCTGCCACGGCTGCTCTGTGCTGGAAGGGGTTTTATGCTCTGAAAACCCTCTAGGCAAAATCTGTTTCCTTAAAGGCTGTGTTAGGTGAGTTGATTTGATACAGTATAAAATACCCACTGTAAGGATAATTACGAGAGTGCCATGAAAAACAGGAGGTCACAGAGCACTTACTCCTTCGTCATTTCCGTGGGGTTTTTAAGGCATTTCAGAAGAACAAAGTGTTAAGAAGAGATTTCAAACAGAACCATGAGATGGCTTTTCATATACTTATGAAAAGGAAAAGGTACAGAGTGGGAAAAGTACGAAGGCTCTACAATCCCAGAGTATTAGTATTTTATGCTAATATTCATCCTATTATGCAGAAATGCAAAATTCGACTTACCTTCTTAGTTAAGAATGCTCTGAGGCTTCTACAAAGACAGTGAAATTTAAAATATTAAGATAAAAATGATACATAACTGCAACACATTTTAATGATTATGTATTAAAATGGCAGGCAAGTACAATAATAATTGAACTGAATATAATTTAATAAAATACCAGTTGTACCATCCATAATGCACATGGACATGATGGCTTAATTTCATTGTTGGGTACCTCACTGGCATCCCCCCTGCCAGTGAGGTAGGTAAAATTATATCCTATAACATTCAGTTCCTTCTTATGCCTTCCTTGTCTTGAAATGGACTGTAATTATCAGAAAAAAAAAGTTTCTGAACAAACTCAGTTTCATAAGGACTCAGTAGAGGTACAAACACCACCTTCACTTTGGTTCTTTTTTAACTTTAGCATTTGAATTACTGTGGAAAAAATTACTTCTATCACATTGAGAAGTGTGTGCAAAAACCAATGGAGATGGAGCACAGGGTGCATGCAGCTGCAGAGGAGCAGGATGCACATCTCTTTTTGGAAGGTATCTGGAGAGGGGACTTGCGTTCAAATGCTTTTCTGCTTAGGAGAATTTGAGTCCACTCGCATTCTGGCAATAAAGTGGTTGAGCCATTAAATTATACCTGAATTTAGGAATACCATTCTCTCCCATTGCTGGTGCCGTTGATTAAGTCTGAGGAGCCTACACACCATTCCTCCAAGTATTCTGCAATGAGTTGCTCTCAGTCTATCCTGTTGAAGATAATTCACCTTGTGTAGAATACTTAAACATTTATTGAGAGTAATTCTNCTACTTTCTGCTTGATTCATATGAACAATGAAAGTTCTTGCATAATGAATATTTAGTTTACCACCTTCACTTAAGAAATGAGCGATCTTAAATGCAGTCCTTGTCCCAGTACACATTTAATTAGGTATGCAGAGTGAAATTGCCCTATTAAGCAATAATTAAAGCTTTTCTTTGAACTAATGGTTGGACTATCTTTTTGAAGGGGGCTACCAATTCAGATCAGGCAAAGGCATGAACCAAATCAAGATGCCCTTCTTCTGGTGGGCTTTATCTTCTGCAGCATTAAAGGTGCATTTGCATTAAGATTTTTCTTTAGATCAGGAGGACATTTTTCAAGTGACTCTCCCCGTCACCTCCATTTCCTGTGCATTGGTTCACACTGGGAGCAACACAGGACCACACAAACTGGGCTACTTTTGGATAAATGTACACTGATAGATGTGCTCCAGAAACACAAAACCTGTGATCCAGCTGCAGACAGGAAGTCAGTTCACCAATTCAGAAACACGTTAGTCTGAAGTCATGCACCGGGAATGTGAAGTCCCAAGTGCTGTTTCTTTCTGCAAATTTACAGCTACTGGGCTGCACTTCTTCCTAATGCAGACATAGCCCTAACTTTGCCTTTGCTACGAGAGTGATTTTTATGTTTTTTCAGTGACTTAAGTCTACATACATAAGTCATTTAGGAGAGACTAATCCCACAATTTCTAGCATTTTCACTGTTTGTGAGAATGAAAATACTAGCTTTGTTTAAACTACAACATGAAGGACCATATTCCCTTTGCTACATTTGCAGGTTTGATTTGGCCCCTAAAAGGTTCACATGCATATTTCCTGTACCATTTGAATTATAATTATATGCTTAAACACTCGCAACTGTACTACTTTTCAGGAATAAAAACTGGGAAACTATTTGGACTGATGCTCTAATTCCTTTTTAGTGTAGAAGTGTCATAAAAGAACATCATGTGCAGGGCCAAACAGTTGTTTTTGCTGAGTGGATAGGTAGGCTGACAATACAGTTTTTGATCTTCATTAGGAAATTACAAGTTTTTGCTTTACCTTTCCTTAACAAATTCCAGGGTATTATCTTCTGGGGTATGCCTAGTGATCATGAGCTTTTGGCTGCCAAAAACTTGGTTCAGGATTGTTTATGCAATGACATTTCTCGGATAATTCTCTTCCAATGTAGAGGCACATTCTGTCTAGTTTATTGATAAGAATCACTAGCTGTTCAGTTTTCTATTACTAGGATTCCAACACACAATATTACTTTTATTAACTGTACCACCATCACAAAATTTTGGGGTTCGAGCCACGGACTGCAGCCATCTCCAAAAGGATGTGAGACTAAGCAAGCAAAGAATGAGTGATTTACATCTGCCACAAACGCCCCATTCACCCGAATGCTGCAAGCAATTAATTTCAAAAGCTATTCTAATGAATGGTATTCATATTTCTAAAATGAACCAATATGGAACCTGCCAACTTCTTTCCAGAATAATCTTTGATATGAGAACACTGAACATGCAAAGGCTTTAAACAAGCAAGTTCTTAAAAGGACTGGGAATATTAGAAGTAGTTTGAAATATGAATGCTCAGATTCGTCTTTATGGGAAATTAATGAAAATTATTTTATATTTCTTGACTTAATTTTTTTTTCCCTATGATATTGACTATTTTAATATAGATTTGTTGCTGAATTACAAACAGGGCTCATTTTTAGTGATTATTCATTTGTTTCACTTTCAATTGTAGCACTGCTGAGTTTTACTTTATTTTAAGCAATCTTTTTGCATCTCCTTCAAATCTCACACTCAGTGCACACTTCCATGTGATCTGAATGGACTTAATTGGACCTTATTTGGGCTGGGATTGAGTCAAATAAAAATGAAAGAAGAGGAAGAACTAGAGTAAAAAGTGTGCCAGATTACATCATAAAGGCTGGTTAACAGAAAGTATTTTCCATTTTCAGTTTCATCCATTCACACCTGTAAGACTGTGGGATATTCCCTGCGGTCTTCTACTTGCCAGATAGTGTACTATCATAGACTGCCAGCTGATTTTGATTACATAGATTGCATTCTGAATGCATATAAAAGTAATTTTTAGTAGCTTATTTGTAAGGTTGAATATGATCAGTGTCAACAATATGAGGATATGTCTTGATAGCATAAAATACAACGAAAAAAAAAAATCAGGTGAGACAAAACTGAGATGTAAAAAAATCTCCAACAACCAAGCAATAAAAAGGAGAAATAAAAATAATAAAAATGTCCACCGCCCTCGTTTTGTGTGACATCTTCAGAAAATTATTTTAGTAGATTTCAAAATGTCATCATAAGATTGATAGAAGGTTAAAGGACGGCAATGAAAATAAACAAGATTCAGAGGGTTCAGCACCAGAGAGTAGGGATGTACTACCTGATGTTGGCCTCAAAGGACAGAAGGAAGCTTAGACAGAGTAGGCTGTTGAAGATTATATTTTGCTGGCTTCCCTGAAGAGCTCTCTAAAGAATTTCAGGAGATTTACTGGATTCTGTAACATAGTTTCCTGGTGGCTGATAGGGAAAAAGTGATTTTCAAAGAGATTCTAGTTTTATTGTCTGAGAATGTAATATTGTGTCCGGACCTAGCTGGACACATGGTTTTGCTCTCAGTTTTCATTGTGAGTGAAAAATCATATCTAAAAAAATATGATTGCCTTTGAAAATCATTCCTTGTCTCTGTGACTGCTCTCTATATGGATTTTGCCTTTCACAACAGTTTTCTTCTGGTATGATGTGTGGCCACAGTTGTGCATCAAGCACAAACAAGTTTTCCTACAGCTCAGGTGTTTTCAAAGGATCTTACTACGTTATAGCCCACTGTCTACAGCCAGACGCTGGATTGACTTCAGTCATTTTAGCTGATATCCTTGAAATCAATAGGAATTTCCCCTAATTCTCATCTTTGAACCATGCTGTCAAAACATCTTTTAAAAGTTGGCAGCGTGAGACTCAGGGACACATATTTTCTGAAAGACATGGCATTAGTACTAAAGCATCACAGAAAACATTTGAGAATGTAGAGAACTGATTAAAACAGATTCTGTTTTGGATCTCAGTAGGCTCAATCTAGGACATTTTATGGCTGAAGATAATTATTGGATATTGGTGTGATTAAGTTTGCAATTTTCATATTAAATCAAAAAGAAATATCTTGACTTGTTTCTTCTTCAGTATGACTTTCCTTTGAAGTTGTGTTTTTCCTGGCATTAATAAAAAAGATTTGAATGAAACAGGCTTTTGCTAAGCTGCATTTCTGCAAAATGTTTTGTTTCTATATATAACATTTACTTTTAATAGATGTTTTGAATATTAAATATTATATTGACTATGTCATGTCATATGGTGTAAAAGCTTGTCTACACGTCTACAAAGGAGCATAGAGGCAATGACAGATGAGGCAGCTCAATAACAACCCTGCCCCAGCTCCTCCCAGGCTCACCCAGGAGTCATCAGCCCACCAGAACCCCATCCCCACAAGCCCAGAGAAGCACAGACGCCCCAGGGCAGGCAGGAACCCAAGCTAAGGGCTGTCCCAAGAAAGCCTCAGCCCCAGTGCCCAGATATGACACCCACCATGATGGCCCAAGAGGACCACCTCCAGATCCACTTTTGCAGTGGTGGGTACCTGCCTGAGGTGTGGGTTATGTTACAGGATGCCAGGGAGGAGCATTTTTGGATTGCATAAAACTTATGGGATGTTTAGGGAAGAAACCAGAGGTGGGGAAGGGGATGGATTTGAATTATTTGGGGAGGAACAACTCTGGTAAAATAGAGGTGCGAAGGGACAAACAGAGGTCGTTGTGTGTAAATAGTGGCCTGTCCAACCATGCCCCAACAGGGGCTGTAAGGTCCCACGGGTGGGTGGTGCCAGCCTGGGCTGAGCGCATGTCAGGGTGCCAGCAGCTGGCTGGACTATGGACCAGAGGGGACTCCAGTGAGTAACAATAAACGCCAGCCCCAGGTGGGACCAGGGCCAGAGCCTGTGTTTCTGTGGTGCAGAACGGGGAGCCAGCACAGGTGTGTGAGGGAGTGTGCAAGCACTGGAGATGGTCTGGATGGTCGAGATGGTGAGCAGGTGATGTGGATGGGGAGCCAGGAGGGTTTCTCCAAGGAGGCGACTATGGGAGGTGTCTACTGAGGACCAGGGGTTCCCAGTCAGCTCTGTACGTGCATATATGTGTATGTGTGTGTAGGTCTGAGCTCCAGCAAGTGGAGTGGGGCTGTGGTCTCAGGGGTTCACATGCCCAGGTGTCAGCAACTGGGGAGGCTGGGATCCAAGGGCAGCTACTGGGCAGACTGGCTGTGCATGTGTGTCATCACCTGTGAGTATGTGTATTCTCACCTGTGAACCTGCATCATGCTCAGCCAGAGAGGGGAAACAGGATGAGGCCATTGGTGCTGCCTGTGTCTGTGGGAGTGCTGAGTGTGTCTGTCAGGGTTAACCTGTGTGGACAGATATGTATACATGTATATATGCATCCTAACAACACATACTGTATGTATGAGTTCTTATTTCGTATGAGCAGGCAGTGGATGTCTCCTCAAGGTAACAGCTCTTTTTGCCAAGAGATGGATTTGATAAGGCAAGAGATCTTTTGCATCTCCAGCAATTGTGTATTTAGGAAAAAACTTTCAAATTATCAAACTGATAATCAACTGGTATCAAACTGTCATGTGTTTCTCCCAGGACATGTGACTGTAACCCCAAACGGAGTCCTTTTTGTCAGAGAACCCCATTCTTACAGTTTTCTGTCTGAATAAACACAAAACCACGTAAATGCAGGCTGCAGTACAAAGCACACAATTACAGCCATGGGATCCCCCACTTTAATTAGCAGATATGTTTGGCACAAACAGTGCCATAAACAGTGAAAACACTAGTGGCAGGAGTCCCTAAGAATCATAGGTGCCAAACTACTGTTTAATTTCATTTGGGATCCTCAAGATCCAATGCATTTTATAGCTTATTTTAATTTATTTCTGTTTTCCAGTGTTTGCTTTCAGTCTTGGGTAGTTTAAAAAAATACTCAAATTTAAATTCATAACAAAAACTGTCTATGTCTTTGCAGTACTTGAAATCTGCATCTGAAATTTTCCTGATGGAGCCTGCCTTGACTTTAAAGAAAGAATTGTTTAAATCTGCCTTTTCCAATTCTAGTCATTCAGACTAAATGGGCCATCTTTGGCAGCTGATTAAAATATCTAAGTATTATTGTTCTTACTGGTCACTATTGTGAAGAGTAGTGCTAATGGATTTTTTTCCTCTACTAGTAAATTTTCATGACAGTTTTGCAAAGCCAATGTAAATTAAAAGCTTAATATTAAATCACATCAGCAAATCCCTTCACTTAAATTCAATTAAGTGAAATAATAGAACAATAAGTATCATTAGTCAAAAGAAACTTGTCATACAACACCATAACCTTTCACTGTGTTATCATTTGGTAGCTGCAGTGATAATTATGTTCATTTACACAATTTACACTATCTAATTTAATGTTTTAAGGCATATTAAATCACATGTCTAGTGAGCCCATCTTTGATGATCTGATAATACATACTTCCTGTTCTTTAGGGAAATATATGCTAATACACATTCATCCCATTTTATGGTTAAAGTAAATGGCAAAACTCCATTTTCATTAGAAAGACATCAAATCTGATGTGTTACTTAAAAAATCAGTACAAGGCAAAGTTAGAGGCATTGCAGGGCAATGTTTTTTGGTGCACAGACCCTGCCAATCTGCAATTACAGACATCTCCTGTAAATAAACAAGCAAACAGAAAACCCAGTGCGTGATTGTCACCACTTACCTTCCTTCCCTTTTGATGGGATTTGCGTTTTTCAAATTTCCCCAGTGCCGAGGTTCTGAGGTTAGGAATACAAGCAGGTTCAGAAAACAGCTGTGCCATGTTAGCCTCCAAGGAGCCACGCTGGAGTACAAAGAGAAAGAACAAATGTACAATAACGTGCTGTGCAACTCAGTGGCTGGACGCACAGAGGGACTACTCTTCTGAAGCAAAACTGTTATTGCCTCAGGCTCAAAGCAAAACACAGCCATCGAAGTCAGTTTGCATGGCAGGCTGCAACTGTAACTTATATTAAAAATATACATTAACACAAATTATACCTTTGTCTTTATTGCATTACCATATAACCTCCTTTACGGAAAGCTGAAGTCCTTTGATCCATTTTTTTTAAATCATGAAGAATACATAGGAAAGAGTCTTTCTGTTAAGACCCGGAGGATTGCTGCTTCTTGGTTTGTAAAATGGAGGCTACTGTTTTCTGCTCCCAGGTCCAGCCAGTAGTGAGGCACCTCTTACTTCAGTGAAAGATGTATGCATCCCTGCATTTTCTTTGTGTTTTGCAAGCCCACATATCCGTGGATCCTTCAAAGCCCATCCCAGGCCTTGAGTCCATCCAGAATCCACACTCAGACCCTAGGTCTCCTGTCCCTTCTCCAGCTGTGACCTTAGGTCTTTGCAGACTCTGGTCTCCTCCTCACTGACTATACAGCTTGTAGTGCAGCAATTTGCACACAATCATGGAATAGAAAGCAAAGTAAGTCATACAGAAAATAGAGTTTAATAGAAGATAGGACAGACCGTGGTGATCAGGTGCAAGTCTTGGCCAGACGAGAGGGACGATCAGCCCATTTGCACTCATTCTGTCTTTTCCCTCTAATTTCCCACATTTGTCTACTATGAGGCTCCTCTTTCCCTTTCTTGGCTCTTCATCTACAGTCTGTAGTAAGCTTTGCGCATTCCTACAATCCTTTTAAAACATCCCAGAAGTTTTACACACAACAAAGTACCCCTCGAATATCCTACAGTAGGTTGGTTCTTCCCCATCAGATGCTACCGTAGGTTTGTTCTTTTCCGTCAGACCCGTAACAACCTTGTTTCCTTCTCATGAGGTGTAATGTTCTGGTTGGCACTCACCTGTGTGGTTGGTTTCTTCGGTGGCCCATCAGCCAGCGACCAGAGAGCTCTGATTTTTCTTGCTGTCTCCATTATCTATTACTCATTAGAGTTTGTGTATACGTGTATTTGATCCATTTATTTTCCTGTTTCTCTTTTATATTGAATAGCAGTTAAACAGATATTGTTACAAACTACGTCCTTGTAACACAGGTAGCCTTACAAAAGTCCTGAGGCTGTGAACCCCTTTCCCTGAGGTTCATGCTCCACTAATCCAGAGCTATTAAGATTAACACTTTATTATAGATCAGGATCTATCTGTTTGTACCTTCCTTTTCTTCTGGGAATAGTCCTTGGCCATCCACCTGCGCTGAATCTTTTTGCTAGCATAACACACATAGCACAGGTGTATCTTACCACAGACATTTGTGTTAGGCCATCAATCATTAAATCCATCCTTAAATTAGTCAGATAAATGATCTTTGAATAACAAGCACCACCATAACATCTCTGCTCTCACAGTTGTATTTAGCCTTTCAGAGTATTGCAATTTTCTGTCAGCTGCCATATCTGTGATGTGGTAGTTGAGGTTTTTGGTATCTCTTAATTATTCCTGGTGGTGTGCAACCATTCTTATCGCAACAGTCTCATTGAAAAGGATATGAGGCAAGACAGTAAGGACAACCCTTCTTAAACTGTCCCAGTTTTGTATTGCATGACTATTTATCACTGTCATTCTGATAAGTTGGGGTGTGACTGATGGATCTTCTTTCCCCTGTTTAGCTATGTCATTATTTTGTTTCCAAGCCATTAAAAAATCCCAGAGAGCCTTGAGTTGGCAGCAACACACACTCTTGCCTCAGTGAATCGTTTGAGATCCATGCTTGACTGCTTATGGAGAATATCAGTCCTTCCAGTAAACATCTATCTGCCATTCCACCGCCAATATTCAGTATGTTTGATGACAGTCAGTTCATTCATTATACCATAAATTGGTGTAAGGAACACTTTGCAGGTTCACAACTTGCATTGCAAGTATTTGGTAGCACTACCAGCATCTGTATAAGACCTCTATCCATAGTTCTATGTTCCATCCCATGTCCTGTGTTGTCTTACCCATGCCCAGACTTTCAGGACTAGTCTTCTGATAGCTCCAAGTAAAATGGTTTTGGCCAAAAAACCCAGCCCAAGGATGGAAGAGAGTATAATTGTCTTGTCTGAGAAAATGCAGGCACTGTTCTGTCCCCTGATATGACTCCAGACGCACCTCTATAGGAAAACCAAGTGAGACTGACTTTAGCAAAATGTTGCACCTGTACTTGTGTACCTCTGCTGTCTGTTTACTGAATACTTAACTTGTTCTCTTCTCTGAAAATGGAGGGGCTACAAGGAGGATTTGGATTTTTTGTGAAAGGGTGCTTTGATTTATTTCAATGGATATTTAGAAATAGTCACTTTTAGAAAGCACTTTTAGAATGAAGTAAATGCCAAATATTGTAATACTGTCTGTAAGACTGTAATACAGTCTGTAACACTGTAAAAAAAGATTTACCTACAAGAGTACAGTATCGTTGTTGTCTCTGAACTATCTGCTTTCTTATCATACGGTATTTACCTATTTAATATCAGTAGCTATATAGTTATCCTGACAGACAAGAATGATGAGATTTGGCTTTACAATGACATGTATAGAAATGCATATGACACCTCAGGGTAGTGCACAAGACTAGGCAATAACAAAAAATAAGTCAGTTAACAAAATAACGTTAAGGTTTTGCACAAAGTACATATAGTGAAATGGAAACAGAGGAGAAAAAGAAAGGTAAAGGTTTAAAGATAAATAAAGAATCTGCAAGACCACAGAGTAAGGCTCACATAATGAACTGGAAAGAGTGTTGTGGTAAGGGTTTCTTTTGTAGGAAATGCTTGATTTTAGTAGAAAAAATATGGGTATTAGAAGAGAAAAACACTATCAAATTTAAAAAAAATATTTTGTAATTAAAGAAATTTATTGCCTTTTTTTTTTTAATTTTTCATTTAAAACCGCTTACATCTGTGGAACAGAAAATTCCAATTACTTATGCACACTGTAATGTCTTCCTTCTCAGACCAAGAACTGAGGACAACCTACACTCAAGACATTAACCTGGGAGAAGATTTAAATTCCCTGTCTGAATCAGAGAAGAGGACATTTTGGGTATCTCTGACAGATCTTAAAACCACAATCCTTTCTGGATTAGCTGGTGAGGGGTCTGGAGAACAAGACTTACGAGGAACGGCTGAGGGAGCTGGGGTTGTTTAGCCTGGAGAGACTTTATCACTCTCTACAACTACCTCTTCTTCCAAGTAACAGGTGATAGGACAAGAGGAAATGGCCTCAAGTTGTGCCAGGCGAGGTTTAGACTGGATAGTAGGAAACTTTCTTCACCAAAAGGGCTATCAAACATTGGAACAGGCTGCCCAGGGAAGTGGTGGAATCGCCATCCCTGGAGGTATTTAAAAAACATGTAGATGTAGTGCTCAGGGACATGGTTTAGTGGTAGACTTGGCAGTGCTAGGTTAGTGGTTGGACTCGATGATCTTAGAGGTCTTTTCCAACCTAAAAAAAAGTCTATGATTCTCTGATTCTCTTCCCCTGCCACTCCTCACTCCCGATATTTTTCTCAAGGTAAAATAAAATAAAAAAAATAAATAAAAACACTAACAGAACAACCGACTATATATTAAGACATTCTTGATGTGGAATAATACTAGAAGAAAGATTTCTCTGAGCTTTCTTCCTCCTTAATCCTGTGTTCCATGCTTGCCAAGGCAGGAAAAGGGTATCTAGTCAAAGAGAAATTGCAAGTAGCCCTCCTGCTGCTTAAGTTTCATCAAATAATTTTTGTTTGCACCCCTGCATCTGGGGATGAGGAGGCGGGGTGTGTAATGACTGATTTTTTGGCTGATTTTCACTGATCAGTTTGTTAATGTGTTTGTTCATCAGGTATGTCTTTTACACACTCTTGAAAAAAGTCAGAAAACCCTGAAATTAGCATGAACGAAATGGAAGGAGGCTCTTTATTTGTTTGTAATTTCAAGGCTTTTTTCTATCCAGAAAATTGTCTGGTATTTTTCATTTCTTAGCTCCTTACCAGGTTGTACCACAAAGTGTTTTCCTGGACGTTCCTGAGCGTCTTTCTCCTGTTGTCTGGTTACAGATGCCTTCAGCTTTCTTACAGAAGCAGAGACTGTCTCTCACATTCAGCTCCTTCCCTATCTAGACCTGGTGAAACCTCTGCCTTCATAACTTAGGTGTATGAAAGGCATGGAAGGTCTTTCACAGCTCAGGAGCTGCATAGCAGCATCTCTGTTATTTCATCTTTCTGTTCCATAAGGAATCTTTGCATTTTTTGTTTAATTTTTGCTATGAATTAAGGGTAGTGTATATTCTACTATCATCAGCTAACCATGAAAACCGCTATACTATGAAAATGGTGACAAGTATTGAGATAGCAACAGCTAAAAAAATTCAAACACCCTCCCCAAATTGAAAAGTAAGGACGTCAGCTGTGCATAAGCATCTTTATCTTACTGCTATCCAAGAGAAAGGTTAACATTTATGCAAATGTATTAGATGATTGAGACCTACCAGTTTATTTATTCTATTTAGAAAAAAATAATTTCTCTTAAGGCCAAAGTGAGAATGTCTTTTGGGTTTTTCTCTGTCCCTGTAAGACAATGAGCAGGTGTGATTCCTCCACCAGGCTTTTGACTTATTCACTCTTTTCAAATATGTGTTACGTCAGTCACTTCCTTACTCTCTGCAGGCTGTTTGTAAGCTACCTTGATGACTCTCTTCAGCATCACTTTTGGATCAGAAATCAGTTACATTGATTTCAACACTGTGTACAGTATTGCTGCCAGCACTGTATCCATGGAATATTGCTTAACTTGTCTTTTTACTAAGTTTCTCACCACTGATTTTTCAAAACTGGTGGTCCAAGTATGTCAATTTTTTTCACTGAAAGGTAGTTTATTTCTTCTCACACTGTATATGTCGACTTTTCCTCATGCTGTCTTTATGGCCTATTTACCATAAAAGAAAAACAAACTTATCAGTGGAAACAGGATCATGCTTATAGAAATTAAAAGGTAGCTGAAATAACAATGGTTCTGAAACTTCATGCAAATAACAAGCTCCATAGCCTCGGTGTTAGGAATAAGGACATGCTAAGATTGAATTCATCTGCTTTTAAACCAAATGTTTGGTGAAACAACTTGAATGACATGTAAACTGGGTGAGGTCTAGAGTTTAATAGATTGTGAAATATTCCGTGAATGGCACATTTCTATGGCTTAATTTCTTCTCTTAGTGAAAGTGCAGCATGGCACTTTTGGAAACTTTTTCCCAGTTTGCCTTAGGTGGCTCCTGCTGAGCAAAAGAGGATAAGAAAAGCCAACAGAAGATGACAGAGGCCTCCTTTACTGCTCATACTCCAAAGGTATGAGGTTTTTCTGATAAAGAATCATTAAAGGCTTCTCTGTCTCTATGTCCTTCCTAGACTTAAATTATAGAGCCACAGGCCCCAGAACATAGGTGTAAGGAGGCATGAGTCAAATTGAGAATCATGGCTTTTTGCATTGGTTCTGTTCAAAGTGAAAAGTAGAAAATAATTTTGTTGAGAAACTGGAGATGCTCAGCCAAAAGTCCATTTGCTGGCCCCTATTACCTATGGCAGAGTGTAATTTTTACTTCAATTTACATTCTGAAGCACCCTAAATGTTTATTTTTTTTAAATTTGTTTGTGTATATTATAATATAACTCTTTTCTAGGGATTTGTAAAGTCTGACAAATTGTCTTACAGGAGGGGAAATGGTAATTGCTATAGCACACAGCCTTATGATTAGGCTGAAAGTGGTTATTGTTGAGGGCAAACTGTGGACAAATGTTTTTAGGAAAAAATGGTATCAAGATTGCTTAAAAATAAATCAAATGATAAATAAGAAATTTACTGCAGTAAATTTTGGGACACGATTTCTACAGAAACAGAAGGCACAAGAACAACAATAACTGTTCAACTGAGCTTTTTCACTTATCCTCCCAGGCTGGGCTTGTCAGTCGAATTATTGAAGCAGACCATAAAATCCCTCAAATATGTTATCTGATAACAAGCCTCCCAGAAGCTCCTGAACAATCTTCACTGTCTTTGTGAGATTAAATAAACCAGCTGGGACTTACTAAAAATGGTTCATGGTACACAATACTGCTAGTAGATGGTTTCCATTAGCAATAGTTTGTCACAAAACTGCTCTGTATTGTTTGTTACAGTCACTGAATCTTCATAGGCATTATATTTTTATGAATACAATAAACAATGCTTACATAATACCCATGTGCGTAAAAAAAATTGACATCTTAGTCTATGCCAAAAAACATTGGCAGTCAAACCTGTTCATCAGCGTAACATTTTGAATTTCAAATTTGTGCAGTAATTTTATTGGTGGTTATCAGAGTATTACAAATTTGGTTGCTTTTGTTTGTGTGCAAAATTCCAATATTCTCTGCTAAAAAAGATTAGGTCATTCATCTGCAGCAAAAAGATTTGAGCACTTGAGTACATGCTTAATTCTGAGCATGTAACATCAAGGTATTCAGTAGAACACCATATATCTCAAGCATATACATTCCCTAAGTACATGCATAGCTGTTTTTGCTGGATCAGGACCAGAATACACAGGGCATTACAAACCAAGTCTGTGGGTAAATCCATTGAAATAAACTTTAAACATGTGCTTAATTAATACGTTGCATTGCTTTTAAGTCTGGCTGGCTATTTTTTACTAGTTGTCTTTAGAATTCAACAATTTATACTTCAGCTCTTATAGCTTCATCAAGCCATATACTCTGATTTTGATTATCCTACCACTAAAAGGATCTGTGTGTCTGCAAGATATGTGGTAGAAGATAAGTTTATTAAAAAAAAGAAAGGCAAAATAATTTATGCTTTGATTTAAAAAAAAAATCTTTTAAAAGATTCATTCCTGGGATTCGATTCTTTACCTCACTGTTTGAGCAGAAAATGTAACAGTGTATATTTGGTTTTTAATTAGGACTCTCACCGACCTTCGATCTTCAGAAAACAAGAGCATTAGAATCAATCTAAGTGCACAGTTTCCAATGTCCAGCTGAAACTCTTATATGATGGTTTTCTGATATGACTTTCATCTTACATTTTTAAAAGATAATAGAAGATTTTTTGGAAAACATCTATAACACTAATAGTGCACAGTATCAGGTCAGTTACATCAGATACAGATGTGACAGATACAACAGTGTATCTATCACCAGTCAGTGACAGAATATTGTCTATATTCTGTCAAATTTTAAAGTTGGAAGTCTAAACTTCACCCAAACATTACCTGCCCATAAAAGCGTTTATCAAATCCAGCTCTTTTCCCTTAAATTCTTCAGTCACAAAGGAAATCCTCCAGCAGCTTGCACATAGAAGCAGGTATTTTGAATATATAAGAATAGTTTAGGTATAAAAGTTACATGATAACTTGTCTGGAAGGCACTGGGACTGGTGAAGTCTGAAGTTTCTACAGAGTTTATTCCATAGTCCTACCAGCCAGTGTAAAATTCTATTTTCACGTAAATAATCCTCGTCACTGTACAAATTTCCACTGTACCAGAGAAATGGTGTTTATCTTGGAGATTTTGCTTGCAGTATCAGATAGCTTTGGTCCAGGTCAAGGAGAGCTTTCATGATAAGAACAAAGACCTTGAACAGATTTGATAATCTGTGGGGAGGCAAAATAGGGCAAAGGCACTCGATAATGATTGAGATTGAGAAAAGGTACTGGAGTATTTTACGCTATTTTGAACTTCCTAAGTGTTAAAGACGTTACGTCCACCTATATGGAGTTACAATACTCCAGATGAAAAGTGACACTTCTGAATCACTGAAGTCAGGTTATTTTCTGACAAGATGGACTGCACTAATCAAGCTAAAGGCAATACCGCACCAGAAGGATAACAACTGTATCACTGATTCTAGGATCGCTGAAGGTTGCTGGTTACCTAATTTAACCATATTAGCTAATTAACCGTAGATGTTGTGATGGGTTGACTTTGGCTGGCTGCCAGGTGCCCATCAAGCTGCTCTATTGCTCCCCCTTCTCAAGAGCACAGGGGGAGAAAAATACAATGAAAAGTTTGAGGGTTGAGGTAAGGACAGGGAGATCACTCACCAATTACCATCACAGGCAAAACAGACTCGCCTTGGGGAAATTAATTTAAATTATTGCCAATTAATATCAGAGTAGGATAATGAGAAATAAGAACAAATCTATAAATACCTTCCCCTCACCCTTTCCTTCTTCCCAGGCTCAAATTCACTCCTGACTTCTCTACCTCCTCTCACTTAGAGGCACAGGCGGGTGGGGAGTGGGGCTTGTTGTCACTTCAGAACTCTTTGTCTCTGGTGCTCCTTTCTCCTCATGTTCTTCCCTTGCTCCATCATGGAGTCCCACCCATGGGAGACAGTTCTTCATGAATTTTTCTAACATGGATTCTTCCCACAGGCTGCAGCTCCTCAAGAACTGCTCCAGCGTGGGTCCTTTCCCTGGAGTGCAGTCCTTCAGGAACAGACTGCTCCAGACTGGGTGCCCCACAGGGTCACAAGTCTTGCTGGAAAACCTGGTCCTGAATGAGGTCCTCTCCACAGTCTGCAGTTTCCTGCCAGGAGCCTGCTCCATTGTAGGCTCTCTATGGGCTGCAGCTTCCTTCAGGGCACATCCACCTGCTCCGGTGTAGTGTCATCCACAGGCTGCTGGAGGATATCTGCTCCACTGTGGACCTTCACAGACTGCAGAGGGACAACCTGCATCGCTGTGATCTTCCCCACAGGCTTCAGGGGAATCTTTGCTCCGGCGTGTGGAGCACGTCCTTCCCCTCCTTCTTGGTGTTTGCAGAGTTTTTTCTCTCATTTATTCACGCTTGTCCCTCCCAGCTGCTGTTGTACAGCTCTTTTTACCCTTACCATTCAAAAAAAGAAAATTGTGCCATTTCTAAATACTCTTCAAAGTGTCCTCTTCTGTGTTTTCAGCCTGATGTCATCCTTCCTTTTCTTCAGCTTCCATCCATTTTTCTTCACCCATGCACTGTCCTCATTCCAGTAATAACATCCTGATTGCAGCTGTTTGGTCATATGTGATGAAGTATAACTCTGATATTACCATATTTCATGTCAAAGTTTGCTTTTTTGTCCCACAGAAATACTCTGTCAGCAAATCCATTATTAATTACTATGTATTACCTGTTTCATTTTCCCCAACACCTTCTGTTGTTTCCATAGTTTCAGAAAAGCTCTTCCTGGATGCTAATGTACAGCTTTGTAATAATCTCTTAGTGAGCAGCCTATTATTTACTGGTTGTGTATACTGCACCTAGCACAACAGGGAGACAAACTTTTGAAACATCCAGATGCTTCCATAATACAAATTGCAAATAGCAAAAAAAGCGGGTGTAGCAGCATGTAGATTATAAAACAGATTTGTGAAGGGACACGTGAAAAAACACGGATGAAATCAGAACTGGATGTGTCAAGAAATCATGCCCAGTGGCAGTCCATTGTAGTATTGCATGAACATAACACCACTGTTTTTTAATGATTAACAGGCTTGCGATTTGGAGGTGGTGAGATGGGTTTATGTTAATGATTTCAATTTTTTATTAGGAAAACAGATGAGAATATTTTGATTTGCTGAAGAATTCCAGAAAGATTTTGCTATGGAGGAGAATCTCTCTCTTCAGTATTCTCCTCCTCATGCTACATTTCTCCCAAACCACAGAAGTCAAACATTCAAGGAAAGATGTTTCAGCATGGTAAAAGGAAAGAGGAAAATGATGTGGCCATACTGACCATGCTTTTCACATTCTAATAAATTTTAGTCCAGGGGAATAGGTTTGCTACTCCTTTCATTCCTCAGCACAAAACATTGGGTAGAACTGTGCACTTATCCTTGAGACAGTAATAAAGGTATGTAATGAAGTGTAAATGTCATGTCTCTTCTCTGTGGAGTTCATACAGGGGATCAAAACACACCTTTGAATTCATCTTTCTACTTAACTTAAAAACTCAGTTGGTCAGGTTTCCACACAAATATTGTCAAAGGCACAGAACTCATTCCCGTGAACTCCAGGTGTTAAACGGTGACTGATCACAAATTTCTGTGGAGAACAAGGTCTCTTTTCCTCCACCATGATAGAAAAAATTTCACCATTCCAAACATTCTGCAGCTTGTAGGCTGTTAATGCAAGATCACATTACTTAGATAAGTTACCTGGCTTTTGTCATGGGGAATGAGCAACTTCAGTGACAAAACAAAGGAAACTGGAACTTTGAAGCACAGAAGATTCTTGTAGCAGCAATAGATATGTAAGCATCAGAGGCAGCAAGAGGTTAATGTTCACTGCTGTTTCAATAAGCGACTTTCAGCATGGTGAGATTTCATTGTATAGAAGCTGATCCAGTTTGCCGTTCTGAAGGCAAGAAAGAGCTGGCTGAGTTAGGTACCTACAATTAGGCAGGTTGACTGAGCTTACGTCTTTAAAGGAGGAAAAAAGGAAGGAAAAAAAGTACAATGTACATGCTGTTCCTGCCGTCAGAACAAGTATTATTATTGCACATGTGTGCAACTTTTGTAATATTCCTATTTTTAAGCAATTTTGAAAGTGCCAGATCCATCTATTTTCTGGCTTCACTCATACAGCTCTGAAGCCAAAGAACTTGGCATCCTTAACGTTTTAGAAAGCCTCAAGTTTTGCAGAAGCTTGTTCTTTGACCCTGACAAATGGCGAGAAAAATAAATACATTCTGTACAGTTTTGGCATAGAAGTTTCCTTAAAGATTTGTGAATAAGTCCCTTGGAACATAAGTGAACTCCACAACTAACTTAAGTCACAAGATCCAATAGCTGGATGACTGCCAAAATTCATCTAGAGAGTTTTTTCAGGTTGACAATGCAGCACTCGCAAAGGTAATTGTGATTTAAATTACGAATAGAATTCTCTTAAAGAAATTATACACTACCAAAAATTGAATAAAGTACTCTGTGGGGTTTATTTTTTCATTTTATTTTTCTATATACGAGTCAGACTATGATATTTTTGGAACTCAATCAATAAGCAGTAAAAGGAGGCTAAGGTATTAAAATTTACTAATAATCTCATTTTCCTAATTTATCCACACAGGAAATGGCATATAAATTATGTTACATTTAACCAAGGTGAAACATATATTTAAGAATCCCTGTCTCTTTATGGCATTTGAGCATATGCATGTATTTATGTCCTTGAATAGTCTCAGTAACTTAAAAATGTGCTTACTTTCTCTGCTGAATCATTGTTTTGTTTGATATTCTTCTGCTGCATGCAGCATTCTGCTTAATAACAGACCATGGAGAGCTGAATATCGTAGCTTGTTCTATTGGGTTTACGTGGCAAGGTTTTGGTAGCTGGGAGGGCTGCAGGGGTGGCTTCTGTGAGAAGATGCCAGAAACTGGGATATTCTTAAAAGCTAGTAACATTTTGCAATGTTAGTGCAAGCGCTATGTTCCTTATAGTAAAAAATAATTTTTAAAAAGACTCCTAAAGAGACAACATGTCTCCATAAAACAATTATCATTTTGTTGGTGTTTCTGAAAACAGCGGTCTTCACCCTTTCTACTCCAAAATGCTTAAGTATTAATTATTCAGAAGTTTCTTCTGATATAAACCAGAACCCAAATGTATGTGTCTATCACCAGGTAATAGAGGTAAGAGAGAAGAGTCCCTTTTATCTTTTATTTTTAGTTACAGATGGCACGTAATCTGCTGTAACTATCTTATCTATTGTTTTTTCTGTACCATTTGACATCTTCAATAATTTTGTATTCATTTACTTAATTTGATTTGCCTATTCTAATTACTTTAGGGAAGGTAATGGAAAAGGAAATAAGCCTTTTTCACCCTTTCTGCAAAGGAGAAAGTATCCTTACTTCATTTACTGAAAACATATTACAGGCAGTACTAAGATAACTACAAATAGAACTCAAGTCGTAAAAGGCAATGCTTAGAAGCATGACAGATGTTCTTAAATAAGTGGGAGACTCCCAAAGTGCTAAGATATCATCAGCAATCAAACTAACCAAACATTTCAACAGTCTGAAGGTCTATGATGTTTTTTAATAATATTTTTTCTATTTTCTGATATCTTGTGAATACTCTTCTCCATACAGACTCTACTTGCTCAGAAAATCCGGCTATATTTTGTGGCAGTCAGTTTGCAATTATAACTAAAGCTGAAATATCGCTTGACGTCTCAACTGAACATTTTTCTCTTTATATCCTGATGTTGATTGTAAATAATGCAGAGTAAAGTCAGAGACTGGAATTGTGTGAGGCACAGAAACTATGTGACTTCTGCATGTGAAACAGGGTAGTACGATGCCATATCATTCATATCCCCTGTCTCATTCCTGTAATGCTTCACTCATGAGAGCAACACTTGAAAAGTCAAGAAGCAATCAAGGGATGAACGATCTCACAACAGCACTCAATGTAAAATGGTAAGCACCTGTCTATTATATCAGAGAGGCAGAGGGAGGGAAGAGAATCTTTAATTTTTTTCCCTTTTTTTTAAGACATGCAGGTGTTCTTTGCCTTTTCTTTGATTCTTTAAATGAAAGCATCTGTGTGATGAACCTAATTCAAAATAACTATGATTTGCATATTTTTCTTCTTTTAGTAGTTTGTGGGTGGAATCAAGATGAGAAAACAGATGCTTATCCTGTTATGATACTCACAAGGAAATACCGTTTGCCCACTGGAGGGCTTTGATAATCACAGTTGCAAGAGATGTCGAATATTACTGACTGTAATGTGAAACAAATGCCTTGTTATTTTCCCATAGTAGTTTATGAATGAACTGTGCACGAAACTGCATTTTTTTCTATTGCATTTTCTTGTTCCGACGTCCTATTTAGTGAAAAATAGCAGGGTTGACCCCCTTTGCTTTTGATAAAACACTTTTTGAAACAGGAGATGTGCAAGGCCATAAATCACTGGAAGCATTTCCAGTGTACTGTGGGTACAGGACTCTAAGAATAAGAGACGTTGCCTAATATTTTAAGATGCTCTCTAAGAACATTAAATCATTGGATTTTCCTCTGTGCCTACTTGCTTCTCCTGCTCCCTTCAAATTCTGCTTAATGAACAATGTGGTACCACTAAATTTATCAGAAGAAAATATACATGTCTCAGCAGAATGCAATTATTGTCTCACCAGCTTATGCTTATCAGATCCTCAGAAGGAATAAACCCTTATATTTACATGGGTAGGCAAACATCTATCAGCTCAGGTAAGGCAGGACACTTTTGTGATAACAGCTTGATAAAATATTGGCAGTGTGCTGTTGCAGTTAACACTTCCTTTTGGGCATTATTTAACAGTGTTTGCCAAGAGTAAATATCAACTGGCTGTGGAAGCTCAGTCATCTGGGAAGTGGTTCATCCAGAATAGAGCTAAGATATATTGTTGGGCTGTCTGGACAAATCATCATTAGCTGGTTTATTGACTAAATACAAACTCATAACACCCAGCCAAGACTTCAGTCTTGCTCCTTAAGGATGAGCAGTTGGTGCTACATTACCCAAGGCTCCTTGAAACACCTGCATGGTAACGTCAGAGGGCCGGGACCTTTAATCCTTCCTTCTGAGCTTGGCTCTTGCTATCAAACCAATGCCCCTTCAGCCCAGCAGCAGCTGATACCACAAGGTAGCAGGATCTGTCTGTATTGCAGCTGCGGTTGCTTAGCACACCTCTGCAATGTCCGTCATTCTGAGTGCTGCATTCATTTTCATACTAAAGTTACATTTTTCATTTGAACTGGGTAAGCGCTCATTTCTATTGCTGGCAATTATTTGCATTAGAAATAGCAACCTAAAGCAAGAATTGAAGGAAGATTTAGACATCAAAGTGTGAATCCTTTACCATAGTAAATATTTTAGGTCTTTGTTACAAAACTGTGCTTAACAATTTGCTTAAGTCTCTTTGATGTTAATTATTCAGTAAGGGAACACCCCGCAACTAAAGTCACTTCAGCACAGCATTGTAAATGTGACATTCTTTTCATATTATTCCTGAATTCCTGTAACTTCTTAAAGGGATGTAAATTAAATGAAGTAACCACTGTCTTGTTTTCTACCCTCCTCAATGTTCCAACTACCAATCGAAAATATCCTACTTCACGTTGCCACCAGCTGATTCTCATTGCCTCATCAGGCTGATTTGAGCAGCTGAGAGAAAGAACATTCAAAGGGTTCCTTGAGGGAGCTAATGCTGGCTTTACACCACCTTTACCTGCTGTCATAGCATAGTAGACTTGTTGAGGGAAGAAAGAAAAGATAGCAAATTGTCTGATTCTCACCAATACAACTGTGAGCAAAAGAAAGAGAGAAGAACATGAGAGGTTTCCCAGAGAGCTCAGAGTAGAGAGAGAGGATGGCAAAGCAAGCGGCTCTGGGAGTGCGATGAGCGAGGGAGAAAAAGAAAGAGAGAGAGAACTGAGAAAAGTCTACCTCCTAGGGGACGACAAAGAGCTCATCTACATCCAGCTCAGGTTCAGTATTAAGGAAAAGGAGGCAATAGACAACAAATGCAAGATACTTGAAGCCAGAGAGATTAGATCTGAGTAGTGAGGAAGAACTCACAATTTCAGAGGAAAAGGGATGAGATTGTACATTAAAAAAAAAAAAGTGTTTAGAAGAGGCTGGATGTGATGGGCCACACTAGTGGCTCTATCAGGACCAAATGAGTGAGGTGACACAAATTGGCAAACGGTAGACAGGATAAGGTTTCAGGGAAAGCAAGTGAGTACAAGGAAGAAATTAAAAAAGATTATGAAATACTGAAAAACTGATGAACAGGAATTTTTAAGTTATGGCAAAAGAATGAAGAGTTGAGGAAGGTGGGCTCTGTGGTGTTGCAGTTGAGAGAAAGGGATTAGTAGGGTATTATCACTGAAGCAAAGCATAAGGAGGCAGAAGAAAACTTCAGGATACGTTATTTCCGGACAGGAAAAAATCTGGAGTGACTGCACAGAAAGGCAAAACTGGAATAAGGTAGAAGAAGAAAAATTATAAAAACTTAATAGATCATGGGAAATAGAAAGTGAAAAGGGTACAGCAGTTAGGGTCCAAAGGAGAATGCTAAAGAATAGGTAGAAACACTGGGATCTAATTTTAATTATACTGTTAAATGAACCATAAAGTTCAATCAGAGTGAAAGGCTGAAATTTTGCAAGCATGAAGAGTGAGGTATAATGCCCGATTTATCTGAGAGATCACTCTGGCCTTGTGTCTACCTCTCCTCACACTGTCTATAGAGAAGATGTAGAGATAGGAGTCTAGAAATAATAAGGTGTTGCATCTTTGACTTTTTAATATATTTTTTATTTAAGACCTCCCCTAGGAAGAGTTAGCTATCCTGGAAGTCGGAGCACCAGTGGCCAGCCAACACCAGAAATCTCTTCATTGCTAGAGGTGTCAGAATTGCATCAGGAGGAGAAATAATTGGGATTTTTAGGGAAAAAAAACCTGAAGAGAAACTTCCCCAGTGTGCATTCACAACTTAGAATCATTAGCTTCAGAAGATCTTGGCTGTGTGTTACAGCTGCTCTAAGCAGAGCAGAGTATTAGAGATTTTTCTGGAAATCCCAAAACTTCAAATGCTAAATTAGCTATTAAATTTAGTTGGATTTGAAAAGCAATAAAAAACTACACTGTAGATAGCAGCTAGGCAAAGTAGGTAGTTTTCCTTCAATAACTGTAGAATGAACAAAGGTATAGTATTTTCAAATGAGTAAGAAATTGCTAAATTAGCCGTAAAGTTGATACAGTAGCACAGAGATTAAAGTTTTATTTAAACCTTGACTTAAAACATGTTTGCTTGCTTTGTATTATTAACACTTCACATCACTGATGCAGAAGGTATGTGGAAAAGAGATGTTTAATGTTGTATTTGATAGACAACAGGTGCCCTTTTTTGATTTATTGCCATATTAATCATAAAAATACATACAAACTATGCCAATCTATTTAAGCAGAAAACATTTCTGTAATTTTCAGTCAAGATTTTTCATGATAAGGATTCTTTTAAAACACCTGTTTGTTGAATCAACATCTACTGAGGAGCAGTTTCAGGAGGTTATCCCTAACAATCTTCATACTTCTTCCATACAGGAATGGAGAATGCTACTCACCGATGCCAGACCGCATGTGAACCAGTGGGATATTAGAAAAAAATGTTCCTTACAAGCGTGTGGTGCTATTTCAAAATAAATACACTCCTCTTTGAAAAGCTTCATCCTTAGGAGAAGAAGCTATGTAATCAAGTGAACTGAGGGTCCTAAATCTTAACAATAAAGAGTTCAAATCCCTGTGTACAGCAGCTGCCAGTAGGTCCTTGTGAAAGACCTTCATCTTTTCATTGACCGCACAGGGAAGATAGGTCTCTAACTTGGGTTCTTTCACAGACCTTGCTAAAGCCAGGCATTTACAGTTTTTTAGGTGTGAAAAATTCATTGAACTTCAAAACTAATCGCGAGATTCATGTCCTTGCTGACATCTTTCCTGGAGTCACTCCATATTTAAAAAAAAAATTGTTTGCAATATGATGACCTATCTCATGCCTATTCTAGAATTATGTTTGAATAGATTTCCATTTTCCCAGTTATTTTCAATATTGAGAGTTAAACACAAAATAAAACATAATTATTGGCTTGTAAAAAGCACAGTATTCAGTATTATGTCCCATAGTTGGTATAAAATTGGGCTTTTTTTATATGCAAACCATCACATTGGCATTCAAAATGCATTTTTTATCAGTATTCTACAAAATTCCTTTGAAATTAAAGATTTCTCTGAACTTCCTTTCTAGTAAACTGGAATTCTCTTTTAAAACTAAGCCACAAGGAACATAAACACATCAGAAATTAATTTAAAACAGGAAGAATTCCAAACAGAAATTTCTTAGAAATATTTACTCAACGGTAATTTTTATTTTTACTTCCCTCCAACTGTGCCTTAAGGTCAGATTTAATTATGAATAAACTGTAAGGAGAACAGAGAATCAGCCATAATTTTGCATTTGTTTTAAACATAACCAAGGCACAAGTTCTTTAAGCTCTTGTCTCAGCTTCTAGCCTTTTGAGAGTTACTCTAATGAACTGCAGAAAGGAAGGGATGATGCTATTCCCTTAGTGTTGTTCATTAATACTATAAACTAAGTTGTCATTTGGGACTAACAAGCTCTCCTGTTCTCCTTGGTACTCTGTCATTTTTCAGCTCTGCAGTGATATTAGCTGTAATTGCAAAGATGCCTCTTAACCCTTTCAGTAAGTCATGGCCGATTATTTTTTGCTGACATTACATGTCAGTCACATCAGCAGTCATACAGCTGGCTGACAAGGGCCTCTGCAACCTATTAAAACTATATGAAACCCTTCCATGTTGTTAGTGGGACACTGTTGTTAGGGTCACTCAACCTTTTTGCAATTCATTTTTCCTCATCATAAAACAAAATCTGAGGGATAACAGGGTCAGAAAAGAGGAAGTGGTTGAGTCACCATCCCTGGAGGTATTTAAAAGACGTGTAGACATAGTGCTTAGAGATATGGTTTAGTGATGGTTTTTGTCAGAATTATGTTGATGGTTGGACTAGATGATCTGAAAGGTCCCTTCCAACCTAGGCGATTCTGTGATTCTATGTTTCTTGATCAGAACAGGTTGGAAAGAACCTGGAAATACTAGAGGATCATTCCTTTGCTGTTTTGAATTACTTATAGTAGCTTCAAATACTTCTCCACTGTATTTTGGTGATACCATTGACAGTAGAGTACAAAACTGTCTTAAGAAATCTTCAGCAATTAAAAGGAAATTGGGACTTGCCATTACAGCATTGCATCAGTTCTGGGATTTTTTTTCCGGAGAATTTGTCTTGGCCTTCATAAGAGACTATGAGTAGCTCATCAGGCAACATTTTTCTCCTGCTATTTCACCAAACATGAATTGGAAGACAGAATAATTTCACACTTTTGAATATGTCTTCATTGAGGTTTGTAATGCATTTATATCAGAGGGAGAGTGTGACTCTACCACGTGGATCCACACAGGGACTCAGCCAGTTACCTACCCCTTATTTCTGGAACCTCTCTGAATGGCATTTCAGATGCAAGTAGTAACATAATATACATTATTTTTCATACTGATGACTATCAAATAAAGTTATGTGAATTTTTAGAACTGATAATAGAAGTTGTCAATCATATCTAACATTCAGCTTTAGTTTTAATGAAAATTGACATCTAAAATTGACATTTATTTGGGGCTATTCATGCTGAATATTTATTCCTACTGATAATTTTTCATTGGTTTTCATACTTCATAGAATCACAGAATGGTTAGATTTGGAACGGACCTTTAAGATCATCTAATTCCAACCCCCCTGCCATGGGCAGGGGCACCTCCCAATAGACCAGATTGCCCAAAGCCTCATCCAGCCTGGCCTTGAACATTTGCAGGGATGGGGCCTCCACAACTTCTCTGGGCAGTCTGTTTCAGTGTCTCACCACCCTCAGAGTAAAGATTTTCTTCACATTATCCGATTTAAATCTACCTTATTTCAGCTTAAAACTGTTATCCCTCATCCTATCACTACACTCACTCTTAAAGAGTCCCTCCCCATCTTTCTTGTAGGCTCCCTTTAGGTACTGGAAGGCTGCTATAAGGTCTCCCCAGAGCCTTCTCTTCTCCAGGCTGAACAACTCCAACTATCTCAGCCTGTTCTCACAGGAGACGTGCTCCATTTCTCTGATGATTTTTGTGTCCCTTCTCTGGACTTGCTTCAACAGGTCAATGTCCTTCTTATGTTGGGGGCTCCAGACCTGGACGCAGTGCTCCAGACCTGGACGCAGTACTCCAGGTGGGGTTTCACCAGAGTGGAATAGAGGGGCAGAATCACCTCCCTCCACCTGTTGGCCGTGCTTCTTTTGATGCAGCCCAGGATGCAGTTGGCTTTCTGGGCTGTGTGCGCACATCTCCAACTCATGTTTAGCTTATCAACGAACACCTCCAAGTCCTTGTCCTCAAGGCTGCTCTCAAACCATTCTCACCCAACCTGTATTTGTGCTTGGGATTGACCCAACACAGGTGCAGGACCTTGCACTTGGCCTTGTTGAACTTCATGAGGTTTGCACAGGCCCAGCTCTTAAACCTTTCCAGGTTCCCCTGAATTGTATCCCTTCCCTCCAGAGTGTTGACAACACCACACACCTTGGTGTCATCAGCAAACTTGATGAGGGTGCACTCAATCCCACTGTCCATGTCACCAACAAAAGATATTAACAACGATGTTAAACAACAGCTGTCCCAATACAGACCCCTAAGGAACGCCACTCATCACTGCTCACCACTTGGACATCGAGCTGTTGACTACAATTCTTTGGGTGTGGCCATCCAGCCAATTCCTTATCCACCAAGTGGTCCACCCATCAAATCCATGTTCCTCCAATTTAGAGACAAGGATGTCATGTGGGACAGTGTCAAATGCTTTGCTTTTTACTTCTTTGCATGATTTGGCATTCCCTATCTATAAGACTAGCTGCAAATCTTGTGAAGAAAAAACATTGAAGTTTAATTACATATTTTGTGCATATTTACATAATTCAGCCTCAAAATAAAGTTGTAAGATTTGTAAAAGCACAAAATATTTATGAAAATGAACAGTGGCATTCACCAAGTCTTTACCGAAATCAGTTTCATCAGATTCTTGTCTCTGCGACGACCAGAAGCATTACTTTTGTAATTTTCACAGTTGTCTTTACTGAAGTAAAACAAATTCAGATGTTCATGTTCAAGCTGAAATTTATATTATGCCTAGAATTTTTCTAAACAGAACTAGAAGAACGTGCAATGCTTATAAGTGTAGCAGGCATAGATCAGGTGCAAAATACCAGGCTACTAAGCTTTGGAAATTGTTTCTGTTTATATTTTCAATAGTAAATGACTTCTGCTTTCCACACCTTTTGTTGTGCAGAAATATATTTGCATTAGCAGTTTGTGTGACTCAAATCTTTGACATTTCAATTTTCCCTCACACCCAGCACTTTGCACTTCAAAACAAAACCTCATCTCCAAACAGCTTTCTTGAAATATTTTTAGGTCTGGTTATATCAGATTTGTCTCCAAAGCTGAGCAGAAATTATTCATTTCTACTATATTATGGTTTTTAAATAACATTGCCTTTACAGTTGCCTCAGCATCAGATAAACAATAATTTGCATCCGTGTTTCTATTTATTTTGCTCAAGATGCTCTCATTTGCTTTGTGGGTCAGGGAAATCACTTCCTTTTCTTTTCTGAATAATATGCGCTTTCTCCAAAGTTGAAAGTACAAAACAAAGTGTTGCATTGATTTCCCTTTGATTTTTCCCATCTTTTAGCAGGTGTTTAAGTTTCCTCATACTTCAGATGT
Source organism: Rynchops niger (assembly GCA_013400035.1). NCBI lineage: Eukaryota > Metazoa > Chordata > Aves > Charadriiformes > Laridae > Rynchops > Rynchops niger. The sequence goes on along the minus strand of VXBH01008782.1, from coordinate 26,612 downwards.
ATCAGTTGAATCTTCTGAAGCAAGGGAATTGGCAGCATTTTCCCAATCATTGTGCATGTGTCATGCTGACACCAGCCAGGAAAACAACTGTGTCAGAACCTGTCTTGCAGGAATATGCAAATACATTTTAGCAACTCTCTGCATGTAACACAAAAATAGAGGCTTTCCTTCTTTTTCAATTCATTTGCATTATATGAGTAATAAAAAAATTTTGTTCAGATCAATATTGTCTCCAATCTTTAGTGTGAAATCAACTGTTACATGTATATGATGAGAAATTTAAGTATCCTGTGACAGGTGCACTTGCCCTTAAATTGGAACTGCAGCAGGTGTCCACATAAGGACTGCTGAATCAGCGCAGAAAAACACATCGTCTCCCACGAAAATTTGTATTCTTGCAGAGCACGGTCTAGTAAAAAAGGCCCCCAAATGTCACATTTCCCTGTAAATGATTGAAAAGTGGACAATTCAGTTTGTAAATAGTAATATAGAGACACTCCATGTAACATGGGGTATGCTTTTAATCTTGCCAGGATTCTGCATGAGATTTGCTTCTTCACACTCATAGCTTAATGCATTTTTCTTGATTTGCAAGAGGAGGGGGACTTGTACTAGTGCTTTATATGAGATTCCAGCCATTGTGAAAGTCTCCTTTGTCAGTATTTGCAAATACAGACCACAAAATTATCACCATTAGCACATTTCTCATATCTTTTACTCCAGATTCTTTTGGCTCTGCACAATACTCTTCCACACCACTGTGAACTACCAGCTAGTCTGGCAAGTTCCACCAACCTGGACATCACGTCATTCCTTGTTGACCTACTTGAGAGAGGATTCTTGCAAGTTAGTCTTGCAGTCTTCTTGACAAGAAAAATTCAAGAGCATGAATATTCACTTAATAATATAATAATAATAATAATAATAATGAACAACAAGCAAACAAAAACCCAGACCACAACAGTTTACCATTTTGAACACAGACATCAGATTTTCATCAACTTGTTCATTTAAAACCAGGACTTGCTGGCCATTATAAATTAAAATAAATAAATAAATAAAACTAGAATGTCTGATTACATCTCACAGAGAGACGAAAAGCCTTCCCAGGACACAGAAAACGGATAATGCTCACATGGCTCCTTTTGAGTCTTCAGACAAATTCAGATCAATTGATCCTTAGGATGCCGCCTTTCAAGTTATCCCATTCCCTCCTTTCCCATTTTAAAGTTTCTCTAAAGTCTTTCTCTGTGGTTTTTTTCCTTTCAACCATCAGTAGAATTGCAGCTGTTTTGAGCTTACTGAGAGAAGTTTCCTCATTTGCTATTGTAGTCTATAGGTTTGATGCCATGTCTCTTGGTAAAAATATACTGAAATACTTACAGAACTTTCTCTATAAGCGTTATTGCTTGTTTAGGTTTCCTTTCTGAAAATGAGAATAAAAAAAATAAAACAATGAAAGTAAACAATAGATACTTTGGACAAGTATATATAGCAGAATCACCTCGATACATAGACAGTAGAATAGCTACAAGGAATAGAGCATAGATTATGGTCAAAACATTTTATTTTCATCATCCAACCTATCTGTCTGTGCCTGATTTCATCTATAACTTTAAAGAATTTGTGTGAGTTTCTTAGGTTTTTTTGCATAATAGGCTCAATCTTCTGACTCTTTATGTTCTGAGGATTAAGGATGAGACCAAAGTGGTGAAAAAATCAAGGATTACTTTTCTAACCTTCCAACTTTTCAACCCGTTTATTCACTGTTAGCCAGTGCTTTTCATGGTGCCTGAATCACGGTAATTTTTCACTCCTTGATTTTCTACACGGTCTGCCCTTTTCTTTCATCCATTAACTCAGCAAGCACAGTACTACTTTGTAGAGTTGATCCACTCCTTTGTTCTTGCCTACAGTAATTAAGATTTCCAGAAGGCCATCCATCCATAGACTGGACAAAGCCAGACCTGCTTTTAAGCTCTTATAATCCCAATAGACTCAACGAGGTGTACCAGTAGGCTTCTGTATTCATCATTCAAATATTTTGCCATTTTCTTCAAAGTTTCTCCATCTCTACACAAGTGGAAGCAGAAAAAAAAAAATCGGTTCTGATAAACTTTTCTGACAAATTTTATTATTATCTTTTTTATCTTAGCAGAATCTTTATCACACATATTTAATTTTTCCACAGATACTTAAAATGGTTTAAATTGGTAGCTTGGAATAAACTAAATATTTTACTTCAGTTAACTGTTATTTTTGCACCTTGCACCTATCCTACGTAATTTATGTTGCAAGAAATTTGAGGATATCATACCATTGCAGAGTATTTAAACAGTCCAATAGATTGAGTAATTTCTTTCAGATTTGAATATGCTAAAAAAGAAGTATCCACATATGAAATAATTAATTGACTTTGGTTTCTGCAATTTCTGTCTTTCATTAGGCATCACATTAACTTCATCACATTTTTATAACCACTTTAAAGTCAGAGTCACAGATTTGGGGGTGAATTTCATAAGTACAAAGTTTATTTAAGCACTCAGCTTTCATTTGAAGACATCATACTTTGAGTATCTCCTCCTTAGTAAATAATGCCATCTGAACTGTTGTTAATGTTGGTATATGTTAACAAAAAAGCATTTACTGATTTATCCCCTAAAATAATTTTTATTTGAGGGCCCATACAGAAAAAAAGTAAAAGCATGAATTCACTGGACAAAGAAAAAAAAACGCCTATACAAATTCATCCAGTTCTGGGAGACAACATGCAAGCAATTACTGCAAGCCAGATGTAGTATGCAAACAGCAGAGAAAACATTTTCTGAGCCATTTCTTCTTGGCTTTCGCTGAAACCTTGGACATTTCAAGTTGATTTTAGTGATTTATTTTAGAACCAATGATTACTGGATTAATTTTATTTAGGGATTACATATATATAGCCACCCAACAGATGTGCAGAAATGAAGAATAATTTGGGAACACATAAATTATTGTACCTGAGAGTCATTGACCTAGCAGTAAGATTGACCTACTTAAAGAGGACACGGAGACACCCACCAACACATAAAAAGGCAAAGTAGGAGAAGAGCTTGACAGGCTGTCAGCTAGCACTACAGGTATCCCAAAGAGATCTTCACTTGTAAGGAAAGTTTGTTCATCTGTCTGTGACTGAAAATAACTCTGCTTCCACTTTTTCCATGTGAAGTCAACAATACCTCTGAAACCATTTTATTTCTTTAAAATTTATTTTTCACTTTAGTCCTCCAAGCAAAAGTTATATTATCATTAACTTCCTGTAAACTTCTATTATTATATTAAAATGGGTAAGAAATCTGATTTATTTTTTGAAAGATTCATCCAAAGTCCTTTGTCTCTAAGAAGGAAGAAAAAAATCACACAGAAACTTGACTATGAAATTCTTTAGAGAAAAGGAATTTTGGTGCCATGCTGGATTTATGTTAGTTTAATATTCATTCTTCTCAACAAGTTTGATATGGTAAAACATCATGGTTTTCACTTTATTTACCCCTCAAATCCTGGGGAACACATTTTAGGATCTCCTCTTTTCTATACACAGTCACCATCACAGGACATACTTCCTGGAGTTTACCACCTGAGAAATCACTGAAGTGATCACTTCAACTCCTCAGATAATCTATTTCTTTATTATATCATACACAGCTATAAAATGCTACAGTATAATGTTAAGTGTAAAATTAGGACCTCAGGAAGTGATACACATATTGCACAGAAATTTAGTAAAGCAAATTTCAGTAAGGTAAACCATTTTTCAATGCACACAGCAATCAGAAATCCCAATAGAGGTAGGTATAGTAGACATACCATCTCATGAGACCAAAAGGCAGGAAAAAGCTGTATACAGCCCTTTAACATCAGGCAGGGAGACAGAAATAACGGAGTCACCAAAGGGACGATATTCAGTATAATGTTATGGAACAGATAATTAATTCTTCAGTAGGTTGCCATTCTGCCTTTTCTTTTTTTCCCCGCAGTCTAATCTAATAGATTCAGTCTTTAAATTTAAATGCTGTATCAATAAGTACATGTCCAAATAGTTGTACTGTCTAGATATATATGGTGGTGGGGCTCTTGCTAGCTGGGCTAGTTTTGAACATGTGAGGGGAGTGTGAATTATTGCTGTAGTGACAGTGGGGTGCAGTTCGCTGGTCATGAAGAGAAATCATTAACTCCTCACAGCATCAATTTGTTGTGAGGACTGTGTTCGCAGTGGTGCCAGACAGTGTACTGAGCACTCACAGCCCTCACTGACATCAACTGAATAAACTGTGAGCACTCAGTGTCAATGTTACTCTGAACACAGGACTATTGCAATTCTTCAGAAGAGAAATTCGGATTTATTTCACTGATTTATTTTAAGGACATCAGTTACTAGGTTTCTCTAAGGCTACTCCTTTAAGTTAATTCTGGGCTTTGCCAAACCTTGATTCTTCTGTTGCTTCAGTTTGTGTGAAATATGCATAAATAAACAACATAATATAATGTAATATCATATAAACACATATTTGTTCAGTACATAGCTAAGAAAATGAATCCAGTACACACTGAACCTGTGATCTGTGACCACTTCTACCAGGCCTGAAGTGAACAACTGCCGTAAACATCATGATTAATCACCCACTGAAACAATGAGACCATACAAATGCTGTCTTAAAAATTGAAGTGACAAGCTGGCTCATTATGGTTTTTTTTTCACACAATTAACATTTTCCACTGGTATTTGTCTTCCCAGTCTGTCTAAATGGCCTGGGTATGGAGACCCTCACCATTCCAAAATGCTGGGGTTTGTCTATGAAATCCTCATGCCCCAAGGCAGAGGTGGGACCCTACCGTGGGTACTGAGCTGTGCCCCAGACATCCTGCAGCACCATGTGGGTGCTCTACCCAGAGTTAGAGAGAATTAAGAGTATCTGACAGATTGCTGCCAGTTTACTGGTTTGAATGGAGCAGTCACACTGTAGACATGGAAATAACTCCTTTCTGTTATCCCGAAGGCTTTTATCTTCAAACAAAAGGTTGAAATTTGTGCACTATGAACTAAAAAAAAATCCTTTGTAACTTAGTCCTTTTCACAATAACAGCATTTTTTTCACTATGTCTTCTCATTAACAATATCCTCTTTTGGCTCTGTTAACTCCTCCATCTATTTTTTTTCCGGATATTTTCCTGTTTCTTTTGGTATATTCAATATTTTGAGGTTAGCCTACTTTGTGATGTTAAGGTTTATATATATTGATCCACTCTCTTAACAATTTCATCTGACTTGTGAATTACATCCTCATCTTCCACTAATACTACATTCATCTGATTTTTTTTCCATTAGCCTGATTATTTTGCTGCCTTTAATGCTTTTACTTCTGCAAATGGATTTCTTGATTTTTTTTTCTCTTTTCACATAGCAGGCTGCCTTGTTCTTTTTCATTTGGTTTGTTGTTGTTCCCCAAGCTGTTCATATGCCAATGTTAATTTATTTCAGTTTTGAATGGCTTTCACTTTAAAGTAACAGAGTGGGACCCTCTCATAGCAATAGCTGCCTTCCAAGAAGAAATTCAGGGAGGTTCACCAGAGCTAGAATTGCCATTGTTTCTTTCATTTTCTTCCTATAAATTGTGCTGATAAAGAAGTGTCCTAGGCTTAACAGAGAATAGAGGGTTAATCAGACTCTGCTTTGCTTCTGCTAAGTTAAACAGTCGCATGTGGGCCAAGATATTAGGCCATGATCTAAGTGGCAACTTCATGCAACATTAAGCACATGAAAAAGCAAGCAGATTTCCTTTTCCAGTTACTCTTCAAATATATCTCCACACATGCTTAGCTTTGCCTGTTTTACCTTAGTATCTGCATGGCACAACGTGGCAGCTACATATGCCGAGGGAAGGCTTAATAGGGAAAGAAGCATGGAAGTTGACCTCGCCAAGCAGTGAGGTTGCAGCTTTACAAGTCCCTTCCTTGACCATCCAGATGGAGGTCCTTCCACCACTGTATGTAATGCATCACTTGGATTATTTTTGAATGGTTCTATTTTTAACGATAATAATTTGTTTTGGATTTGCCCTGGATTGTGTCGCTGTTCCGCAGTGAACTGTTATGTCCAGGTCCGTGCTATAAAGAAACCAATAAACAAATGAGATGAGTCCTCTGAAGGGAATGAGATTCTCATTAGGACATGCATCTGAGCGCTCCGCTGCTGGTGGCAGGTGAGGAGATATTGCAGTTCTCCAGAAGCCCTGATTACCTTTCAGGTTTCCAAAAGAAAATGCACAAACCTGACTCTCCTCCCTTTCTCCCTGTCTCCTCCAGTCCTCTTTTATGGGACCAACGGTGATTTGCAGCAACTTAGAATGAGAAAGCTGCAGTCAGAAACAGTCCCTTTTTCAGGAGGGTCTTGATTCAGCTTCCACCTGCACTTTGAAGCAATCTTCATGAACTAGTCATGTATTTCAAAACTCCCAGGCTGATTTATTCTACCTTTTTGTGTTGACTTAGTAAAGGTGACAGTTCCCACCTGTGTGCTGAGTCATTTGCGGATACGGAAAGAGATGTTCAGCTGTCAGCACGGTCTTTGATGACAGAAGACCAAATCTATCAAAAAAATACACATTTTCCCAGCTCCCAGTGTAGACTCTACTATATTAATTTTTGGGACAGTTATCAGCTTGGTTAAAAATTTATAACTTAAACTACTGTGGGTTTTGAGAGTTTTGACTTTACCATTATTGGAGCAGTATTTCATTGTTACTGTTCCACAGTGGTATCCATCTTTTAACAAGCTTACCTGTTAACTTGTCTCCTAGTCAAGGAAAAGAGCTCTTTAGCCAGACTTTTTTTTTTTTTTTCCCCACATTGTTTCAAGCCCTGTTTACCCACATTAGGAATAAGAAGATTACACTGGAGTCACCATAGATGGAATTGTCCTCATTATCCTTCTGAAACTTTTGTGTTTGAAGGGAGGTCTGAATCCTCCAGTATCAAATGTATATTATCATTGAAGAGAAAGTCAAGGTATTGTTTAAAAACAACAACCAAAAAAAATCATATGAGAAATGTTAACAGTTTTAGTCTTAATTTTTGTCTGTGGATTCCCAATAGTGATGATTACCATATCCATTGGTGTACTGGGAAGGCTTCCCACAGTAGAGATAAATAACACTTTCTAATGAACAGTGAACAATAAATAGAAAAATAAAAATAGATGAGGCATAAGAGACCAAGATAAATATTTCTCCCCATCTGGCTAATATTAAAACTTTATACTAGGCAATAATACACTTATGAAAAGGTTAGGAAAGCACTTGAAAAATAGGGGAAAGCCAGTGTGATCTATTAATAATTAGGACATTTTCCCTGAGCACAGCAACAAACTTAAACAAACTACAGAAAAAATATTAAAATGTAAAGAATTCAAATTAATAGATGCAACTTTTATTTATTGCAACACCAGATTTCTGAATGTTTTGGTATAATTCCCAGAAGATGCTGCTTTGTCAACTGGAGTAAGAGACATCTTGACATGCTGAGATGATGTAAAAAATTATCTTGATATGGAAAAAATACATGATTTCTGTTCTTTTTCGACGACAGAAGAGAAAACTGTAGTTAATTTCCTTTCTTCTTTCTGGATTCCTATTAGAAGAGAAATTAAGCACATAAAAATTTAAGGAGACAGAACTACCATTTGGAAAAAAACCCAAATTCTAGTCCATTGGACTAACTGGCTAAATAAAGTCATTTCGATAAGGCTTCACTTGTAAAAAGAAACTATGCAGGATAAATGCAAGTTCAGCCTTGTTTTTATGCTGTGTATTCTTGCCTTGTGAATTCACTCGGAATGGCTCGACAGATTACCAGACGTGTGTTTCTGTTCTCTCCTAGTGCAGGGCAGAGTGCCAGAGCACTTGCTTACCCATAAGGGCAAGAACGGCTGTAGTGTGGAGTGCTCGTGGAGGAGCACAGCTGTTAGGAGGAAAGAGTCTAGAGGAAGCACACGAAGTGTGGATGCGCCTGTAAAGGCAGCTGCATTTTAAACTGTTCTCCAACACAGCTAGGAGCACGGTAGAGCTTGTCATACTGATAGCCTCAACTGGACATTGAGACAAACACACAGACAAGGAAGCATCCAGAAGCAGAGCAAGCAAAGAGAATGCCGTAACCTGGGCTTCAAGAAAAGCCAAATTTGTATGCAAAATAGCATGTCCAAACATGTAAACGATTCAGTGCAGCGGACAAAAATGATAAAATGAAGCCAAAGCTCTTTTATGGGGGTGGGGTGGAAAAACATGAGAAACAGTTGCCTGAAATAATGAAGGGGATACTGAAACAGCTGATGATGGTATTAGATAAACTGATCCCGAAGAGATCAAGACTGCAGAGCTGGAAGATTTTGCTTGAAACCAAGAAGCATAAGAGACAGTACGTAAATTACGAATCTGAGATCTATGACATCTACAGATAACTCTCTAAAAAAACTTATTTTCTAAGAAATAGTTTTTCCCTTGTGGGACAAGAGACTCCAGCTGAAGGAAGGTATTCTTGAGAAACAGAGAATGCTTTGCTGGTGCAGAGCAGACTGAACCGTCCAGCAAGAGCAACAAGCCAAAGTAGCCTGTGATTTACAATAAACATTTAGGCTAACTGAAAGAAACCAAGGAAACAGAAGAGAGAATTCTTCACACCAAATTTTAGCCACCAAAAAATTAGGTATACGATAAACTGGTTGTCTCTAGTTAGTGGAGAAAACAGTTTCCTCTATTGGGTGAATCATTGCAATCTAAATCAAAGACAAGTCAGACTAACAGCTTTCTAAAAATGCCTGTCTCTTCCAGCTGACAACAAGTTTTACTTTAGCAGAGCATTTTTGAATGATTAATGTTAGATGAAATAAAGGATTTGTCTCAGTGTAATTATTACACCAGGAAATAACATGGAAAGAATGGGCAGAACAATGTCTTGCCTTTGAGTCATGACCTTAAGTTTTTGAAACAAAACCACTTTTTGCCCTAAAATGACTTCTGAAACAACAACAACAACAACAACAAAAAAAAAAGGAAAATACAAGCAGTGATTCAGCAGACAGAAATCTCCATTTAAGAAGTTATCTGCAGTTTGACTCTAGAAAATGTAAAGAAATCCAGTGCAAAGAACTGCAGAAGGAGGCAACCATTCAACTGCCGCATTTGCAATGATGCTATTAGATTAACGACCAATTCAATTCCAGCTGGTATACAGAGTCATCTGCAATGTAATCTGAGCAACACTGATAAACTGCAATATTAGATCAATGACCAATTTGATTCCAGATGGATTGTGGAGCCAGCCACGATGTAATCCTAGCAACACTGATAAGCAGAGAAATATGACGGTGTTGTAACGATGTGCACTAAAACTATCTGAGGCCAGTGGGAAAATGCAGGCTGTCAATAAGACACCATAAAGCAAGAGACAATGCCGTTTGGAGTGTGGAGTAGCTGACAGACAGAAGCACCAATTGCTGTAGGGAGGCAGAGCAATACAAACTACTCAACTGGTCAGAATACAAAACGAGACCATCCTCAAATGCAGACAGAGCTGGTTCCTTCCAGTAATCTGAAGAGAACAAGGAATACAGAGATTAAAAAATAACCTCATCTTCCGCACCCTAAGTAGTCCACAGGCATGAGAGATGTGAAGTTAATTTATCCCAGTGCAAATATCCTCATTTTTATTGTATTAAAATAATTTCTGGCACATTGAATTAAATGAACCACCTTCTTGGCAACTATTGACACATTACCTTAGGGGCCAGTAATGGGTTATGCTTGTAGACATAATTATTATCACATAGATCCTCCAAAGTATAGTGGATCAAACACCAGAGGGATTGACAGCCATCACAGTTGTACCTGATGGTGCTGTTATTTTAAAGGATAGAGATTCCAAGAAAAATTTTGTCCAGAACCATGGTATTATACAGCAAAAAATTATAAATAGACTTTGGAAGCCTGATGCTAGGTTGAGTTCAGGGAGGTTGATCAGAGCTGATTCCTTGTTTACGCATGTTTATCTTTTAGGAACCATAGTAATATACAGACAGAGAAACCAAAGCAAATCGAAACATACAAAAGATATGAATAGGTGTTTTCATATTTGGTACACAGCTATCAGGAGTCTCAAAACCCTTAAAATATTAACACAGCCTAAAGCAGCATGGCATTTGCAGCAAACTAAGTTGAACAGGTAAATAATGCACCAGATCTGAAGAACAAAGCAGTTAAGCAGAGCACCTAGAACTCCATTGTGGTGAGTCTTCAGAAAGAAACACAGCTGCAAAACAAAAATTGCTTAGCACTTTAAACAGTTCCCAAGCATTGCAAAGATGACAGGCTCAAATTGTCAAAGATAAAATGCTGAAAGCTTTTCATCGTCCATACAACAGCAGATGGTTGTGTTTAGTTTCCCAGGAACCTTAGAAACTGACCAGTCAAGTTCTTCTTTCCTCTCCCCCTCAATATAACCTTCGATGACTCTCAAATTCTAAGATTCATTTCAGATGCTATTCATGGGGGTTTTTTTGGGCTTGATACAACATTTGGCTTTACTGATTCTACCCACATCATGGTACCTGATATTTGCATTTGGTGGAAGCAGACTCTGAGGACCACACTCAGATAAGGGCTGTGACCAAAGGACTGAAGCACACTTAACAGTACACTCAAGTAAAGGATCACAGCAGAATTCAAGTGATTCAGAATTAAATAGGAATAACATGAACGTCATCTTTCAGACATTAGGGACTGATAAAGCATTGGGAAGACAGAGTTAAGAGACACTGGGAAGAAAAGAATCTCCCCCTGGAAGTGTTGAATTACCCTAACACTTTTCCTAGAGACCAGTGACACCTTGCAGAGATCCACAGGCCTGTGGATCCATCAGAAACTGAACAATGTTTAAAGGAAAGAACAATTTAATGGATTTTAGATGAAAGGGTAGAGGTTACAGAAATGAAGAACTTGGAGGAGATGTCAGTAGCACTCCTGCAACAATTTCAGTTGAGAGAAAATCTGTTTAGATTTTAAAAGAATTGATGTAGAAGGAGCAATGTGCCTGAAAAATCTGTGCACAAGTACAAGGCACAAGATGTATCAGAGAGAGAAAAGGAGAAAAATTAGGTTTTTCCCTTGTACCTTCCTGGAGCATTTCTCATAAAGAAATGCTGAGAAAGCTGCAACTGCTTAGCCTAGAGAAGAGAAGTCTCAGTGCGGGGGGATTTCATCAGTGTCTATAAATAGCTGAAGGGAAGGGAGTAAAGCAGAAAGAGTCAGGCTTTTTTCGGTGGTGCCCAGTGATATGACAAGAGGCAACAGGCACACACTAAAACACAGGAGGTCCTGTCTGAACATGAGGAAACACTTTTTCAGTCTGAAGGTGACTGATCACTAGCAGCAGTTGCCCAGAGAAATAATGGAGTCTCCATCTTTGGAGATACTCAAAACCCAGCTGGACACAGTCCTGAACGACCAGCTGTAGGTGGCTCTGCTTAAGCAGGAAGGCTGGACCAGATGATCTCCAGAGGTCCCTTCCAAACCCAGACATTCTGTTTGATTTTCCATGATTCCTGTCAGACTACCTAGCTGGGCACAGATATCATTCCTGGAAGAAAGGTGAAGTAACAGCTTTCCACAAAGCAAGGAAGACAGAGTCCGTGAAGTTACCCCTGATCCTTCCTTTGGTCATTGTCTAAAGTTGGGCACAACCTTTCACTTGATTTATCATAAATTCAGGCAAGAACTAATAATATTATTCAATCAATGTTTTCCTACTTAAGATAGAGTTTTACATAAAGGATTCAGCATGACACTTTCATCATAGCTTCCTTCATGCTTTTGAACCATTTCTCCAATTTCAGGCATTTCTCAACTGAGATTAGTATGCTAAGGATATATTGATTGAGTGCCACATCAAATTCAGTAAATTCCTCTACACACACAAAAGTACATTTTATAGAAACAGAACACCATGTGATCTGTAATTGCTCTTTTTTACCCCACTTTCCATTTATTTTTTACTTTGGAAATTCCATAATTAATTACTTTTCCTAAGTAAATGTGGTTGAAATATATTTTAAAGGTGATTATTTATCCAAAGGCTAAAATTGTTGAGGAATATAAGCACTCATTCCCTTGGTCCAAATAAAAAAAAAAAAAAAAAACCATAAAATCATGAAATTTAAATCAACAGTAATTGTGGAATTGCAGACTCTAGACTAAAAGCTTTAAGACATCCCAAGTAGTTATTTTCATTTCAATTACTTTCATTTTGAACCTAATTGGAATATTATTTACATGCCAAGACTATGAAAATATCCCTTTATCTTAAGAAAGTCTATTGTTTATTGTGTTCTTTCTATCCCTCCCAGTTACAATTATAGCCACAATCAATATGATGACCAAAATTGTCTGAAGGGCATTCTCCTGTTGTTATCAGTAGCAGGAATATTGTCTCCAGAGGAAATGTAAATCTATTTAGAAAAGAAAAAAGATCTAAATAAAATACCCTGAATGTAGTTACACAGATTATCCCTCCATACACCTGGCCAAGCACTTCTTGTATTCTGTTGTGTGTTCTATTCTCTGTATTCTGTTAGTTGTGCATGCTGTCTTCCAGGAAGTGTTCAAGGCCAGGCTGAATGGGACTTTGAGCAACCTGATCTAGTAGAAGGTGTCCCTCCCCATGGCAGGGGTGTTGGAACTAGATGATCTTTAAGGTCCCTTCCAACCCAAACCATTTGATGATTCTATGATTCTGTGTTTATGCATACCTGCTGTGTGACCTGAATGATCTTCTTCCCATAATTTATGTCCTCTCAATAAGAGAAATAGAATTACTGAAAATGCAGCAATGCCACATTCTTACCCATGGTCCACCTCATTACAAACATTCATATGACTAGCTTTCATAACTAGGTTAATAAAATTTCACTTGGTTAATTATGACCGTTTCTGAACATCATCTGTAACATTACGGATGCGAGACTGAGAAATATGACCAGGGCAGGTTCTTAGTCACTGATAACATACAATTTGGAATTCCATTCTATGCAAAACTGACAAATTCTCCTTTCATTTACATCAGTGCAAACTTGCATTTCTACACAAATCAGTCCAATTCACCTTGGTTTAATCGAAAGCACATATTTGTCCTAAGATATACTTCAGTCCCCTATATGATCAGAGCAGGGACATCAAACACCTATCTTTAAAATGCATAGTCTACAATACATTCAGCATAAATATTGACATAAGGATGGGAGAAAGATAATCTAAATTATAGTCATTATTTAAAGGACCTAGGTGACCTTAATCAAGCTCTCTCAAAACTATGACTCATTTTCCCCAAAAAAGAAAGTCGATAGTTTCACAAATATATTTTTGAGGGGTTTAAGAATTGTTCACTGGAGCAAAAATAAATTATGCGATCCCCTTAAGGTCCTGATAAAACAACTATCAATAATCTCACCACATAGAGCAGACCATGAGGTAGATGAAACATAGGGTAGTTAAATGGAATAACATGTTTTTTATTCCTTTTTTTCATTCTTCATCTCTCTCAGGGTCCAATGACAGAACAAAAATTGCAATGTTGTTCCATCTGCCTCTTGGTCTGCTCTGTGGTGAAAGATCAACATCTTTACAGACAATTTTTCTTTACCTGGCAGGTGTCCTCAGATAGAGAGAGCTTGGTCCTCAATGCCTGCACCAATGACTGTCCCATTTGCACTGATGGGGTTTTTCTTCTGATTAGTCTTCTGGAATTGAGTCATGTAACACTTATTTCAAAGTTCAGTCATCTTTGTTTGATGGCTTTTGAAGGTCCACTTCTCTGACATAGAGAGCAAGTTCAAGATCTCATGTGCCCTGAGCAAAACATTTATTAGAACTGCTCAAAATATAAGGAATTTGTTATTACTTTTTGAACATCGCTATTAGTTACTTTTGGAATTTGCTTATTTTTGCCAGATTTTTTGCCTAGATTCCACAATGAAAAGAATGATTCAAAGTTCAGGTAAACTTTGGTCAGAATCAAAAAGAAAGCATAAGGCAGTAGTATAAGGCAAAAATTATAACACCACAGTGCTTCTTTCTTTGCACATATAATTTGATAAAAGGAGCTACAGCCAAATAGATCTTAAAGCTTCTTTTTATATTTCCTGATCATACAAATCTAATCCTCATCTGCCTTGTGTCCATGCCAACATTCATGCAAATAGGCAGGCTTTGAAACATGCCTTGAAGGTCAAACAAATGGTTTAGCACACCAATGAACAAAGCATCCTAAAAAAAAAAAAAAAAAGAGAGACTTTTATATTACTTCCCATATCTTTTGCAAAGAGGAGGATCAAGCTTTCATTATTTCATTATAATGACAGGAATGTGGCACAAGTCGACAGCATGAGAAGAGAGAAAAATCTCTCATTGGGTGCTTTATAAGTTAAAATCAACATTGCAGTTTTCACGTGAAAACCAACAGGCAGCTAGAAAGTTCTCAGAACATCGGTAAATAAACTGACCTGAATAATTGATTCTTCAGAGCAGTGGCTGGATGAAAAAAATTAAATTGTTTAGGGTCAGTGTGCTCTTTTAATTCTTTAGGTTTTGTTGCAGAAATAAAGCCTTTTTTTTTCTTCTTTGTTTTTCCTTTGATGTGAACAAAATTTTTAATCAGATTCCAAATGAACCATTTGATTTTTGTGTCCTTTACCCTCTTATTAGAATGAAATGTTGGTATATTAATTTCAACACACTTGTTAAAATGTTAAAATTAAATGTTTACTCTTTCACAAAATTTTTTTCTGTCTTCTTTCTTTTCCTGCCAAAAGTGTTTGCTGAATTCAGCATCAGTTTATATTTGATTTTGGCTAAGGCCAAACTTCAAGTTTCCATTGATAATTTATTTGTTAAAAAGCTTTTCCTTGTACTTTTTTGAGTAACATTCTGCTGTCCAACACCTTTGTTGGGTATCCAGCAAGCTTCTACATGTGTAAGCGTACTTTGCTTAGGTATAAACATTGTTGAGAAGGAAATGTAGCCTTTTTTCAAATCCTTTGCAGATCTCTAATCCCATGGATTTAGTAGCAGAGCCTGTCCATGAGGGTTACCGTTAAAATCGGCTTTTGGGGCATGGATGGCAACCAATCCTGGATACCATAAATGGATTCAATAGATGGTATCAGTTACCTTTGTAATGTAATTGGTCAAGGACCAATGAGTATCCAGCTCAACGATCGACCTGGGTAGGAAGGTGACAAGCAGTGAACAAACCTCAAAACATATTTAGAGTAAAAACAACCTTGAAATCGCGTATTATGTTTTATAATAATCAATAATCAGGAACTGAAGTCAGTGACAAAACTTTCACTCACTCCAGCTGGAGATCTAAATTCTTCTCTGGTATCTACCAAACAAAAAAAAAAATCCCATTAGATTCTTGATTCCAAATAAACTGCAATTAAATTTCTTATATTTTTAATATCACATCATCCATATACTAAGCCCTGTCATTTCATGATAAGTTTTATACGATAAACATTTTCATGGTAGAATAAATATTGTTATTTTGCAATAAATTTTTGTTAAAGCCCCATTACCATTTAATAGAGTAGAAGATACTGTCATAAAAATAAATTAATTTCAAAATACACTCATAAAACAACAATAAATGTTTTCAAAAAAAGATCTGAAGGGGTTTGTAAGCTCATCCTACAGAATGTACTTCTTCTCCACTTCTCCACACCACATTCTTAGAATCTGAAATACTCAAAACCGAAGAGCATCTAGAAGGAATTTAACACTCTACCAAACAATATAATCACATCACTGTATAAATCCATGGTTCTCCTATATCTTGAACACTTGTTTGCAATTCTAGTCTGTGTGAGACACCCTGCAACAGATTTTAAATGTTCAGAAGACAGCATCAGAGGTCTCCTATATTTGACAGAGTTGCCTAATATTACTCTTTTTACATATAATTTCAATTTAGAGATAAAAATTGATAGTAAGGAAACAGAATTATATTTATGTTTATGAAATTGGAAGCAAAAGGAGGATTCTGATACCCAAAGTCTCATACACCCTAGAGTATCATCCAATCTACCTATTTTACAGGACTGCCTAACCTGGACATAGTAAATTCACAAAGCACCTTCTTTCACAATCCAGAAATTCTCTAACCAGAATTTATAGTTATACTCACACTTCCAGAAGTGCCTTTTCTGGGAAAACACAAATATGAGTTCCGACCACTGTTCCTTCACAATGCTGCTTTGAATGCATTGTCATATAATCTAAATCAAATATACATAAATCCCATGCAAAAGATAAACATCACACTGTTATATCCATCTTCTGTGCAACAGTCTTGCAGTTACAGCGGTCACCAAGGATTCAAGGCCAACTTCAGTCTGGAGATGACATAAACTTCCTTCCTGGTCACCAGTGACTCAGATTTTGATGTTGTGGGGACTCCACTGCTCTTCGTCTAGATTCGTGATTCTTGCCTTTCTGATCACCAGTGACTCAGACTTCAGAAGGAGGGGTGGAAAGTCTCTGCCTCAGAGTATGTAAGAGCTTTTGGTTGGATAGTTACGGTGTTGTCCTTAGATATTGCCCTGACACCCCACTCCCTAACCATAGCAGGAAGGTCCTGAACCCAGAGGTTCTCTGCTACCTCAAACTCTAATGCGTAAACCTTCTTCCACACAATGTTTGAATCAGAATAACATAAGAAGAATCATTCTATAAGAAAGGTTAGAGCTAAAGAGTTTTTCCTCTTATCATTAAATAAGTCTATTGTGCCTGAGCTGAAAGCTCCCCCATGGCCACACATGCAGGGGAGCTAGAACAATCATACTGACGAAAAGCCTGGCAGCAGCAGCAGAACCTCTCCCTTGCTATGATATCCAGGATGGACACAAATACAGATCTGAAGAGATAAATATCTAGATGAAGGAAAAGTGTGAATTAAAGAAGACATGATTCCCTTTAACATCTTGTCTAACACCACCCTTCATTCTCTCAGTCCTGTTTGGATTTGAAAGCTAGACCTTCTGAGGCTCTTCCCATTCTGAACAGAGGTGCTAGATTTTGTGCAACAGAAGATAAAAGAAAGCAATATACAAGGGTATAATAAAGGCAAATGCAGTGTCAGTGCCAAAGCCACCTAGGATAGACATTGCCCCTTAAATGTTCCAAGCTTTGAAGCTATTTCTGAAAATGATCAGCAGGTCAGGAAGTATTTTCAAAATGTAACATAAATTGGAAGGATGTTCTAGACCAGGAGAGAAAGAGTTGACTGACACCAAGAAGCACAGATCAATTTCTATAGCAAACAGGGAGGCCAAGCATACTTTCCAAGTCTGGTAAAAAGTTCTCAGCATTGATCACTGCAGATAAATACTTAGATAGCCCTGCACAAAAAGTATGAGTGCCTGGAATCTAAGGATTTCTTGGAACACATGAATGTGAGACAGAAATTAATTCACAAAGCAAAAGCAGACAGAAGCAATTTAGCTGTAACTTGGCTTGACCTGCCTAACGCGTGAGTTTCCATCTCTCTTGCTTTAATAAAGATTACACTAAGCAAATACCATATTCCTGAAAAGACTTGGTCACATGCTGGCAAGTATTTCAGCTTTCTGTGTTCATTTCCATGGCTGAGACACTGAAGTGACTTGGAAAACAATATTTAAATCAAAAAATCTCAGTCTGAGGACTTCTATAAATCTCAAACAAAATTTCAATAGGCAACAAGCAGAGGGTGGATGTAAGCTCCACAAAGGAAGTAGAAAGATGAACATATAATAAAAGAAAAATACCTCAATAAAAACCATGTCTGTGCAAGAACTTGGGAACAAACAAAACAGAAACATGTTTTATTAGGTATGTACATATAAAAATAAATTTTATAAGGGATGGCTATTCTTGCAATGAGAAAGCTTTCACTGAGTTCTGTGGCATAGAATTAGGCCATAGGTTTGCAAACAATTCAATATTTAATCTAGTAGTAGTAAAGAAGGAACTGGTGTTTGCAATGTAATTTAGCCCAGGTTGTCTCAGATATTATCTAGCTGAATGTCTCGTGTGGTCAAGCAGGTGCTAATGGCAATGCTAACAGTGCCAAGCACAGATCAACCCAGGAACTAGAGTAGAACAAATACCTGCTTGTATTAGAAGCATGTGGGGAAAGTAGTTGGAAGCATCATTGTTTTCCTAGTTGGCATATGTTTTCCAGCAAAATCCAATCCAAAAACGCTTGAAGTAATTGGCACCAGAGGGAAAAGAGAAGGGAGGTCAGATTAAGGCTACCCAAATCAGCAGAAAAATATCTTCACATTGATAGGGAGCAGCAGTGCGGCCGCTTACAAGCAAAGGGAATGGTTGCTGTTGCCAGAAAAACAGTCGAGACGGGATGAAGTGCTTACTCCTTTGAAAAGATTGTTCAAGAAGACTGGTAGTTTTGGGGGTTGTTTTTTCCTACTTCAGCAGGACTGTTTCAGGAGCACTGGGGCAACATCAAGGCAAAACTATGTAGCACTGACTAGCAAGCGAGGAACACTAATGAGACCACGTTTAACTACCTTAAACACCGCTCTTTCTTGTTTGCAAAAGGGAATAAAAGTCAATATACTGTTAGCTAGGAAAGTGTGATAGGAGGTCTGGCACATGACAATAGAGTAGCAGAGGGAAGTGAGTATATAAAGTAGTTTTAAGACCATATGCTCTGAGGAACAGGAATATGTGGATAAGAATGTGAAAGACTGCACATTTGTCCATGTGTCACCGGCACTAGAGCAGTTTCAGTGTATTCTGTTCCTGAAACAGGGATTAATGTCACCCAAAGTGAATGATAAAAGTTCTGTGAATTTATTTAGCTGCTATTAAGAATAAATGAACCACCCAGGATTTTGAGAAAGGTTTAACCTGTGAAAAGTGCTCTCTTTTCTGGAAGAGGTCAAGGGATTACTTTTAAACTGATGCGTATTTTGATGTGAGTCACGCATGAGTGAATTGATTTTTTTGCCTATAAAACTAAGTGGTCTATCCACAAGACAGTAGAAAGGAGAAGTACTAAAAAATAAAGTCATTGATTGTGCAAACAAGTACACAGTTGCTGACTGAATGGTTTCATGTTGTTAAACATACACAAAGCTGAATTTCAAGTTCCATAAGAAAGGTGTTTCACATCAGAAAATCCTCAAAAGATTGGAAATAAAGCTCTCGAAAACCATGGAAAAGCTGAGAGATAGAGAAGCCAGAGGCTGATGACAAGGTGAAAATGAAAGACCTTCAGGGGTTTGAAAACGATTACTAAGATGATCACTGAAAAGTATTACTCACATTTGCTATTTGTACACCTGTGAACGTCTACATTTCTGGTCTTTGGGTACGGGCCTGATCCAAAGCTCACTGAAGACAACCTGAAAAATCCCAGTCACTCCAATGAGACTGGGAAAATGATCTTTTGGTAGACAATAAGCACTATCAATGGTCATGCAATAAGTATTTGTACCTGTCTCTTTGAGAACATTGTTCTGATTTTTTACACCTGGAAGAAAATGTGATTTGCTGAGCTGTAACATTTCTGAGCTCTATCCATGTTTCCATTTTTTGATTTCCACTTGTAATGGGGAGAGCTTAGAGAAGGCAGCTTCTGCTTCACTCAGCTGTGAAAGAAACCTGTGGGATACATTTCCTGAGGATTTTCCCTTTTCTCTTTGTGATTATATTTACCAAAAAACATATAGCCAGCTCTCAGTTGTCAGCAGGTGGATAAGCTAGGCTGTAGTTTAATTTTGCTCCATGGGCTGAATACCCAAACTGGTTCTGCGTGAGCCAGCTCACGCCTGTGCTGCTGCTCTGTGTGGATTTACCATTTTGGCTAGTGTTAGCTCAGGACACTCTACGCTCCACTGCCTGCAGCATTCCTGGCGTTCCTTGTTTCTCTCCACTACCTGTTCATTGTTTCCCCTTATCAATTAATTTCCACATGGTTTAAAAATCCAGTGGTATGGCTTTATCTAGGCTAGCTCACCCATCTTTTCTCTCACTACTGTCTCCTAAAAAGCCTCTTCTATAGGATGCCTTTAGGCCCCTGTTACTGCAGAGCCTGCTACAAACTTATCATGAGGCTGTAAAAAATATGAATTTCAAAGAACAAAAAGTAAGAATAAACCACCTTCTGTATTTTAAAAAGGGAGCCCCATGTGCATATCTAGATATTTATTGCAATAAATCAGGCATCTCTTTCGGTAGACGAGTATACAAGAGAGAGGCAAGGGATCCAAATGCCATGGACTGCACCTGCGTTTGTGAGAAGGAACTTAGCCAAGCTGTATGAATGTGAGAAACTGGCTGGCAGCTCCATAGGCATGGATTAGTGGCATTTCTGAAAACAATTAAGAGCGATCCTAAATGTTTTGATTCAGCTTGCTTCTTGTATTATCTTACGTGACAGCTCCCAGAGACAAGTAACTCTTGTTAACTTATTTGCAGATTTCTAGTCCACCAGGTTCTGAGTAAAGTTTTAATGATGTGACAACATTAGAATAGAAAAAGTAAAAAAAATAACTCAAAGAAAGGAACACCAAAAAACTTTACGTTAAGATGTCATTATTTGTAATTCAGTTATGTGTGTTTCACGTGACTGTTCATGGCATAGACATCTGATGTTAGCAGCACCAAAAAAGTCAAAGTACAAGAAAGCATCAAAGAAAGATTCCATTTATACATATGTAGCCGTGAAATGTGCAGTCTAATCTTGAAAATTTTCTCCACTATTTTCCTCCTTTACTTGATAAAGAGTTGGAAAGACAGGGAAAATTTTCTAAAAAGCATCAGGCTGCATGGAATTATTTCAAATTCATGTAAAAATGGAGGCTTTCACAATCAACCTTATTTCTCTTTTTAAATTTTTTACTGTTCATTTAAAAATGCATATCCTCAACCTTACTTTCATAATGATTTTATTTGTCATAATGGTTCATGTCTAATTTCCTAAAAAGGTTTGAGTAGTTCTCTATGATCTTAAAATATGCATTTTCATTCAGTGAGATTTATGCTTGAAAAAGCTAAGCAAGAGGTGATCTGGGTAAATGGAACACTGAATTGGGAACTTCAAATTTTTTCTTTGAGCTCAGTTAAGAAGTGCTCAGAATAAACTAGAATTACTGACACAACTTGCCTGTCTTCCCATTCAGTCCAGAGCCAAATCCAATTAGCGCTAGTTAGCAATGCCTTCCTGATATGAGAAGATGCGTGTAATGTGAAAAATCAAAGCAAACACACGCATAGAAGTCATTTTTATCACTTGGTGCAAGTTATCTAACCAGCTGGGGCAATCCAAACGCAGTTGCTCAAGATAAATTCTACATCCCATTCCTCAAGGCAGATTTTAGTGAGTAATTGAAGATGAAAAGGGCTTTCTGAGGCAATAAAGGTTTTTCAGTACTTCCAAGATGGAAGATGGGGGAAGCAGCAGAACTCTAGCATTTCTGTTCACACCCTCAAAACTCTTTGAGGCTCTCCTGTTCCCTCCACTCAAGAGGAAGAAATCTTGTATGGCTCTTTTGCTGTCAATGGCATAGATGTAATACCCCTGTTCCTGTATAGGAAATGTCTCTTAGGTTTTCAAGGCACAAAGGTGTAACACAACTCTGGGCCACTGAGATCTTGACTGGAACAAACTCCAAATAAATGTGTCCAAGACAGTAATGACTTGAAGAAATGTTTCTATGGGTGATACACAAGTCATTAGACTAGGATCATTTTGCTCTAAAAATCTATGAAGCTACAAAGGTATATTCAAGGAGGTAAACAGTTTCCAGTAAATCCACAGAGGTTCAGTAGGGAATTGCATATACATATTCAGTAATCTCAAAAGGTGCGCTCTTAAGAAGAAAGAAATGCTTTTGTATCCCCGAGCTTATAACTCAATCTATTGCAGATATCCTTAGAAATCCAACTACGGGGCCCAGCAGATTGGGTCACTGTAGAGGAAATTCACTTTAGAAAGAAAAAAACATTTTGGGGAAATCTAAAACTGTATTTTTTTCTTAATTACATATTTACTAACCTAGTTTTATTTAAGTAGGATACAAGTAATAATGAGTGAAGTAAGTTAACATAGTGATATGAGAATCATATCGTTAATGTGTCTCCTTTACAACAGGACAATATTTTGGTCTGTGAGGCTTTCTTATTCCTGGAACTGTCAAAAGAATTCAGCTCCCATTTAGGCACCTAAATGCAGCAGTTCTGTTCTCAAGAGCATGCGTTCAACAGATCCATTCTTCTCAGTGGAACATGCTGAGAGTTGAATACTTTAGAATATCTCTCTGGTTCATTTATATGTTTAAATGGAAATGAACTTTTTGGACAATCTGTCTTCTCATATTGCTATCAAACTAGGAGTTGCTGAGTTCCTGATTGCTTTTGACAATCTGTCTTTTAAATTGCAATAGCAAAGACCA
Organism: Rynchops niger; assembly: GCA_013400035.1. Taxonomy (NCBI): domain Eukaryota; kingdom Metazoa; phylum Chordata; class Aves; order Charadriiformes; family Laridae; genus Rynchops; species Rynchops niger. The sequence continues at coordinate 4,069 of VXBH01008782.1, read as the reverse complement.
TTCATTGCTATCGCACAAAAATAATAAGCAGTAAAGTTTTTCACAGGATTTAGACACGAACTAGGTATTCAAAAAATATTTCTATATTTAATATTTATAAATAGCATGCTTATCACTTTAATTCAGCTTTAGCCGACCTGAGAATTCTGATTGGTTCTAAGAAAAATTATTCCTATTAAATATTGCAATAAAAGCAATAGTACTTCTTTTCCCCCTAAAATGAATGTAGATCAGTCTTTGCTTTCACTGGGTAGTGGGTGCTAATATGACTGAACAGATACAGAAGGACTGAATTCTCTGAGACAGAGGATATATTTCTGAAGGATACAGTGATTTCTTTCTACATGAGAAATATGAGTTACAGAGTTGGAAGTGTTTTTTTAATCCATTAAACTTCATGAATTTCAAGAAAATGCTGCCTTTCCAGACTGGTACCTTATGATGTCTGGGAATCTTGCTCAAAAATCAGAAATCCATTTAAAAATAGTCAACTGCTAATAGTAATAACACATGCCAAAAAGACCAAGCTCAGCTATGCTCTACTTAGTTCAGGGCAAGCACTTGACTCCCTGTTTCCCAGTTCCTCAGGGACTAAGCATCACTAAATGAGTCACTCTCTCCACTCCTTCCTTTTCTTCTCTCCCTGCCTCAACATTAAAGAACTTCTGAATAAAAGTTTCACCAATTCATTCCTCTTATCAAGTCTGCGGCTCTGCTTACCAGCTTATACTCGGCAAGAAACAGTAGTGTTTGTAGAGCTCAGCAGCTTTTTGTTAACTCTGAGTTCAGTGGTAGAAGGTGAGATGCTACTTCCACTACTTTCTGCCCTTTGGCACTTCTGAATGGAAAGAATTCTTATACTATCAAACACCACAACACTATACAGTATTTTGGGATGCCACTTGAGAGCCACTTGGAAAGTTGAAAAAGTGCCGAATATAGAAGTTTTTGCCTTTAGATGGTTATCTCAGAGACAGTACAACTTGTTCTTTCTATGCTCAATATCTACCCATATTAAAAAAATGCAAACATTTTTTTTCTTTCATACCATTAGCTTATTCACAACAAAAGAACCTGAGGATATTAAACGGATCTATTCCAGTAAGGCTCCTCAAATATACCACCTTGATCTATAATACTATCAATATTTTAAAATGCTATCAAAGGCACTTAAAAGTTTACTTTGTCAGTAGCACATGGATAAATGTTTTTTCTCTGGCTTAATGATTAAAAACTTTCTGGATTTGTATTTAGATCTTTAAAGCCATTATTTTTTTATGAATGATTGATTTTAATGGACACTGTGTTTCAAATTGCTTCTTCTAGTACTGATTGAGGTTGTCCTGTCAGACCTTCACAGCTCAATAAGGTCATAATAACCTGTTGACAGCAAAGAGCATGAGTATCTGCAAGGAGCAGTAAACAAAAGAGTGAGCAGCTTCTACTTTAGAGTTCTGGGAATTTTCTATTACATTCGAATGCAACAATCCTGTGAATTAATCTTCCTAGCCTCAATTTATTGAGGATGTAGAAAGCAGGTTTAAAAATGTTTAATATAATTCGGTCCTTTTTGTTTTTCTTACATCAACGCCTCAAATCTCATCTAAGGAAATTAAAAGGTATTAACTCTATTGTGGAGATATATGCCAGATTTTCAAAGTTGTTTTGGTAAAAAAGGGGCCAATAAACAAGTGAGACTTTAATAAGCAATAAGGTAAATTAGAAACACAACTCCCATTGAAATCGTGCATTTAGTGACATGAACAATTACTAATTCATACACTTAAAACACACAGCAAAAGTTATACCTTTAAGTCCTGGAAGATTCAGTGGTAATAGTGAATAATCAACAAATATTAACTCACATCTTGATGTTTGGCCCACAGAAGAAGAGAAAGGGATACATATTGAATAGGAATAAGGGGGTTATATTACATTAACATTTGTATTGGTTTGGCCAATAAGGGCATACCTTGATCATTGCTAACATGCACAGTTCAAGATGAATGTAGAAAAATGGTCAGAGTTTAGTAAAGTACCATGAGAAGATTTGAAAACATGTCACACAGAAGTCTCATGGAGATTAGTTTATTTAACCTACCAAAAAAGATAATGCCTAACAACCACATTTTGCAAGCATGCATATGGGGAAAGAAATTATATTGAAAGGCTTCTTGATTTATCAGTAAAATTATATATGGCTGAAAACTGAAGCTAAACAAATACAGACCTATCAAACACACAGTTTTAATAGTGAAGGTAATTAACGTGGAACAGTGTTGCCTAGATTGCTGATATGGTCTTCCACAGTCAGACTTTCTACATCATGTTCTGATGTGTTAGGGTATATTGTACCAGCCTTGAAGAGAACAGCTTGGGGGTGTTGGCTGATGAGAAGCTCAACGTGAGCCAACAATCACAGAATCACAGAATCTTCAGAGTTGGAAAGGACCTCTAGAGATCACCTAGTCCAACTCCCCTGCTAAAGCAGGATTGCCTAGAGCACATCACTCAGGAATGCATCCAGGCGAGTCTTGAAAATCTCCAGAGAAGGGGACTCCACAACTTCCCTGGGCAGCCTGTTCCAGTGCTCTGTCACCCTCACCTTAAAGAAGTTCTTCCGTGTATTTGAACGGAACTTCCTGTGTTCTAACTTGTGCCCATTGCCCCTTTTCCTGTCACTGGGAACCATTGAAAAGAGTCTGGCACCGTCCTCCTTCAACCCACCCTTTAGATACTTGTATGCCATGATAAGGTCTCCCCTCAGCCTTC